>JASANF010002427.1:0-23437 GCA_030248245.1 Trissonchulus sp. WLG1_4 | reverse complement strand
CATAGTGTTTGCAGAGTGCGCTTAGCTATAGCTTTGATTAAGCTTACTGAAAAGTCATTTCAGACAGGGTTTGATACAGGCATGCCTAGTAGTGTACATACTAGCCAGGATTTTGAAATTGGGGGGATCGCTTCGCCACCAATTTTTTTCAGTGCATAGAATGCCGTTAGTTTCATCCCCCGAAAGCCGTTTCAGCCATTGTAGATTTTTCGACGAACATTTTTGACGTTTCTAGTAATTTAGTTGTGATGTGCAAGTGTTATTCTCGTGTATATATTGCAGTCCTGGTTTTTTTGTGCTTAAACTTTTTTGTTTAAGACAAACTAATAAATATGTAATAAGTAAGTCTTTTTTTGAAGAATTTCAAAACAGTTTTGCACAAAAAACTGATTTTTATTATTATGATTTTAGATTTATCATGATCTCGGCTCGTGTTGTGTTTCATTTACGTTACATTAACATTAATATTTACGTTTCGTTACTGCACTTCTGCAATGTAATGATCAGTGTCAAACGTTATTGAGCTGCAAATCTTGAAAAAATACAAATGACAGTTAATTTGTTTATATCTATATCTTAAACTCAGGCGGACGCGGGGTCTGGACCCGGTTGCATAAACAATGAATCACGATTCATAAGTAACACTGATGCAACATAGAACATGGAAAATATGAATTTTTGGCGAAATTTTGAAATTTTTTGCAATTTTCCACTTTTTGTTCAATTTTGAATCATTTTATAGCGATCTGGGCCGATTTTTAGTTTGTTTTTCAGCACCAAGGAGGGGGCTTGTTCAGATTGGTCAAATCTGGGGGCGGGGGGTTTCCAGGAATCTGAAATCTGGGGACTTGCCCATATATCCGCGCTACACTGAACTGAAAAGCATTGCCAGCTCAGGGAAGTGCAAAAGCGCATGACTCGGCAGCTGTATAAATTGTTGAGATTGTCAATGAAGCCTGTTTCAACAGCCACATCGACGAGAGGCCCTTCCTGTTTTATTATGCACATCAAGTCGCAAAAAATGCCACCCTATCGTTAATGTCGGGAGTTACATTTTCAAACTTTGATTAGCCAACTTTGTCCCTTATTTCAAACATAAGGCTGGCATTTATTTTTTGTTTGTTTGCCAAGATTACGAATCACGTATCGTAATTTATATGGATACATAATTGAACCAGAGCGAATAATAATTTATTTTTTGATCCAATAGGCAAATATCACTCTGTTCTTTTTGATATGCAAGCTACTACTAATCTATCACCACACCATGATGACTTTATTATTTACTTAAGCCTTATATATTTATTATACATGCATCACACGTTAAAATTTCGTAGCTGGGGTGTTCAAGAGAAGTTGTTTGGAAGTAATTAGTTAATAACGCCGATAAAAATGATTTAGTCGATACTGAGCTACTATTAAAAAAGGATTTGCTACTAAAATTTGATACCGATCGGCATTTTTTTGGTCTCCCCTCCCTATAGTAATTTTTATGCTTAAGGGGGTAATGTCGTTTTCGTGGTTTTTGACATTTCAGTGTAATTTTTGCGCCCACAGAACTCAAGCTAAAAACGGACTGCTTCGAAACTTTAACCACATTATCTTTAGGAAAATATCCCCACCCGTTTTTTTCCTTTTCTAAAAGTAGTTTGTAAAGTCGGTGTCATGGGCTTTTGAAAATTTTAGAGAAAAGTCAAATTACGTGATTTTTGCACGAAAATGTAATTTTCTCAACGTAGAAACGACTTATCAACTATATTAAAAAAACGGGTGGGGATATTATGTCAGTGCATAACTGCAAAAAATTTAGTAGTTGTTGGCTGATCTTGAGTTTCATAACTGTGGCGCAAAAGTTAGTCAAAAAAACCGCTGATGGGGTGTATTCAAATGATAGCAGCAGTAAAATTGCAAAAGATAATATGCTTTTAAATATGGTTTTTTTAAAGCTAGAAGGTGTAAAAAATGCAAAAAAGACCGCTCTAGTTTTTGTTGAGGTTAAGTGCAGTTATGGTAGTTTAAAAAAACACCTAAAAACGCAAGTACCCCCTTAAGTCAAATTTCACTGGCACAGTTTTGATCGCTTAAAATGTCTATAGTGGTGTGGTGAGGGGAAAAAACCCGTACGCGTTTTGTGGGGAAAACCGTAGTGCTTCCTGGCCTAACCTTTAGACATGGGTCCTTTTTAGGCCCGGTTCACACAGACGTACTTTTTACTTTTTACTTTTTACTTTTGGGCCAAAAGTAAAAATTTCGGTTCATACAGAACGTACTTTTTACTTTTTACTTTTTACTTTTGGCCAAAAGTAAAAGTAGAAACGCGTTCTACTTTTTACTTTTTACTTTCGCAATCTAGCCAATTAGAATGCTCTAACAGAAGCTCCGCCTATTGAGCTTCAATTTTATTGGTTAGATTTGCATTTTGACATACAAATGCGCCAAATTCATCCAATTGGATGCGACATGCCTTAAGTAAAAAGTAAGCCTGTGTGAACACTTTTTCAAAAGTAAAAAGTATAAAGTCAAAAGTAAAAAGTATAAAGTAAAAAGGAAAAAGTAAAAAGTAAGTCTGTGTGAACCGGGCCTTAGTATGTACATACATAGATAGAAAGCGCATCCCCAACTGACTTACCACACCAACTTCTGTGCAGTTCTGAGGCCTGTATCAATTTTTATAACATCAAAATGTTGAATGCTAAAAAATTCCAAAGTGACAAAATTTTTCAAATTTTTGACTTCTTGTCATAAGTTTTCACAAAAACACTTTTGTCCAACGCCGTTTGGATTTTCCAAGAGAGTTACCTTCCCTTTATATGTGTACTTCTGAAGCTCAAAAACAGTGAAAAAACTGTGGTTTACGTGTGTCTTTTTGGGGAAAAGTTTGTACGGGAAGAAACCCTATTGTGGGGAAAACCCTATTTTGTTTGGAGACAATTTTTTGGTAAACTTTTCCATTGTTGCTACTAAAGTTGACTGATCTGGACTAACAACATGCGTAGACTTCGCTGAACTGGCCGCAAAACGTTTTTTGCGGTCTTGGCCCATACCCCGAACTCCGAAGTTTAACCAGCCTGACCATTTGATGTAAATTTTTCCACGCCGCCAATATATAAGTTTGTGTGGTGAGCCTGAAACTGGCAGAGCGTTATCAGTAGTTTTTTATTTATCGTTTGTGTCGTGGTTGGGTTAAAACGCGATTAGCTGCCCACAAGGTTTCTGGACTCTGGATCGGCCCACGGGTGTCACGTAGTGTGGTCTGTAATGGAGTCGGTGTCTGCGGTTTTAGTGTAAACAAGCGCTCAGGTTTGTCTTGTGAAACTGACCTAAACCGGTTAGGGGACGCTAAAAAGTTCGACAACTAGCTGGTGCATTCTAATCGGTTCCTTTTCGACCCTTTTAGCACGAAACATTTGATTATACCAGCTGAATTTGAGTAGATGCTGAGGGTTTTTTGAGGGGAGAACAATGAAGCTTAGTGTCGTCACAGTTTACACTTTTTTCAGGCCGCTTAAGTTGAAGACAGCAAAATGATTTCCTAAAGTAATCCCACACTGGATTTAATTGAATCCTCTTAGTCCTAAATTGACTTGCCTTGCACAGTGCTGGGATTGATTTGAAACCTAGTAAATTCAGTTCCTTCAGAAGGCCACTGTAAGTTAGGTCATGTCATTTGCAGCCTGTAATTGCTATTTAGAGTTAGTAATTATTTCATTTTCTCTTTAATCCATTTTGACCGTTTGATCCGTTTAGTCCGCTTGTTTTGCAGCCCGAATGTCATCAACAGATTTAGTAGCCTGTGTCTGAGTATCGTTGTTCTTTCGATGTTTATGGCAAAGTTTTGACAAGTGGAGTGTGGGGGTTAGTAATCTTGACAGATTTACACTCATATAAAGCCGTGCCGCACCCGATTTTGTGGTCACTTTGGCTCTACCCAATGTTGACTCTACCTTTTTCGAGTATGCACAGTACAGTAAACTGTTCTGTTGTTGTGACACTATTTGGTCACAGTAAGACGCGAGCACCTCTGTTCGTGTATCGATGCCCATCCTTGGGACATCTATGTACGTTTTGTTGAGGGGCTAGGATTATTTTAAGCCCACCTAGCCCCCTCCTGAATTAGTTCGTCAGCCCCCTAACTAAAACTCAAAAAGTTCCGAAATTTCGACAATTGTTGCATGAATGAGTCGTAATGAATTATTATGACAAATTCTGTGCGAATCGTGTGAGTTTTCACTTGCAATTGTTCTAGTTGGCTTTTTACCCCAAAAATCGCTACAATTTTTTCAATCGCCCCCTCCCAATGCCCCCTTCTTCCCCCCCCGTCCAGTATCGACGATTAACATTCCTCCCAGAGATTTGTTCCGTGGTTACCGTCCGCATAAGTGCAGCACCTCTGCTCCCCACAGTCAGCGATATTATACTTAATATACACAATACGTATTTATGTTAAGGATATATCTAGCAATGCATCAATATTTACGAAACAAATAAATGGTATATATATGTATGTATATTAACTTTTATCAGATTGATCGTTTAACAAACTTTGCTTAGTGCCAAATCAGCTACGCGGGATGCCGTATCAGTTGATAATGCTAGGTTATAGAGGTGAGTTTTCATATTTTAATCGTTTCAAATTCATTAGCGTTCATGAATGGGATTAAGTGGGTTGGATTAAATTCGGTGACTCAAATATTCACCTAGGTATATATGAAGGGGGTGACTATCAAAACATATGTTATATCCGTATCAACTGCAAATGACTTAAATTTTAGGAAGTTCCGAAGTTGGCATTATCTTTAGAGTTGATGAAGTACATATATACATATATCGAGTTAATCTAGGACATACTTCAGAAATGGCACTGTGGCAAGTATTAACTATAATGTAACTAACCTAAACTAAACTGATCTATTGATCGGTTATTCGGTGGTGAATTCCACCGCGTGGCTAATGACACCCTATTAACTATCATCAGAACGATCAATCTTTTTGAACTTGAAAAAATAAAAGTTTGCTAGACATTATATTGTTCATCAAATTGTATCCTTGAGGCGTTTTCCAAAACAAAAAATGGCAGTTTTTTGTGAAATGTCAAGTTTTAAATCGTTTTCTAACGCTGGTTTTTACCAAGTGTACACGCACGTAAATGAGCCTGTGCAAAATAGTGCTGTTGTTTTTTAACAGCAGATGCCAAAGTTATGTGTAATACGCGATTAAAATCTGGTTTGTAAAGTTATTTGTAGGTTACGATACGGAACGATATGGTCTGCGAGAGGGGGACTCTAAACGTATTTTAAGGACTGGTTATGCGGAATGCGTTATGCACGAATTTTACAATCATTTGCGATAGCTTGTAATAAGCACAAGTTTTATCAGAGCACATTAATTGCAAACCTCCAAATGTATATACTTATTTATTCTTAAGTGCTGTTGAGTGAAAATTATATATCAAAATTGATATTATAAAAGTGTAGCAGTTTTTTAATCCATATAATATCTCCCCCCATGATTGAAGCCAGACCAATAAACTGATGATAGGTTGATGGGGAAATGAGTTTTTTACGAACCCTGTTTGGCTACGACTAGTTTTTTGGCCAATAATTAGTTATTTAGGTTTTGTTTATCTTCAGGCCATGTTTTTGCCAAACTCTAGTTCTGTAATTGGCTCTTGAGGTCTTTTTTAAGTTGACTCTAAAAAACTCGTAAACGTGTTTTTGTGAGGCTGGTGTATTCTAGTACAAAAATGTAATAAGAAAATTTTCCAGCCAAAATTAGCTAAATTAGCCAAAGCCAAATCGCTGCGGATGTTTTTATTTTTCGAAGAGTATATAATGTAAGTTTTGTAAAAAGCCAAAAATGCAACCTAAATTTATCTCCTACTGACACCCCCTGCGATTTCGGATGGGTCAGGGTATTAGCGTGTTTTCAAAGCCTAAAAAACAGTATCTTACAAAAAAACTAACTTTTTATGTGATTCATAAAAAGTTTCAATGCAACTTTAGTAGTAATACTGTACGCTGCATTTTAAAGTAGCCAATTTTGACATCCGTTTTTGGCGGAGAGAATTTGCTATTTACTATAAATAGTTCAATCAAACGCGTGGTTTATTTTTTATTTGAACTTTGCAGTTGCCAAATTTTTATTTTTTGGTAGATTGGATTCTAATCTGTTTTGCCGTTTGTTTGTTATTTGCGAAATTTTTTGAAGAGATTTTAGCAACGGCAATGCATACCTTAGAATAGGAATCTTAACGGTTTAGATACTTACAAACTGATATATATATATATATATATATATATATATATATATATATATATATATATATATATATATATATATATATATATATATATATATATATATATATATATATATATATATATATATATATATATATATATATATATATATATATATATATATACGCACAGTGGCGTAGCCAGGAAAAAATTTCGGGAGGGGGAATGACTTTTCGAATTTTTGAAATGTTCTAAAATGCACTTAAATGCAATTTTCACGCAAAAAGCGACACAACTTAGCATATTTCGTTCAAAAACAACGCCATTTTTCAACCGGAGAGGCTTCGAAAGTAAAATTGGAGCTCAAAAAAACTAAAATTACAAAATTGCTGGACCGACAAGGGTCCAGAAGCTAGCTAATTAGAAAACTTTTAAGAAGATTTTGACATTACGGGCCGCAAATTTACTAAAAATTTCATTTTTTGCTATGATAAAACAGCTACAGGGATGCATTAAACAGTGTATGAAGCAAATAAATGGTGTACTATGCACCCATATACATATGAAAACGCTTTAATGGAACTCAGAAGCAAGAAACATTGAGCCAAAAGGTTGCAGGGGTCTAGGGGCGGCAGCACCCAGAAAAAAATTAG
The DNA here is from genome assembly GCA_030248245.1 of Trissonchulus sp. WLG1_4. NCBI lineage: Eukaryota > Metazoa > Nematoda > Enoplea > Enoplida > Ironidae > Trissonchulus > Trissonchulus sp. WLG1_4. The sequence goes on along the minus strand of JASANF010002427.1, from coordinate 16,545 downwards.
GAAAATTTTTCATTTTTAGGCCAAATTTGGTCGATTGGAGACGTATCCAAAATTTTTTCGGCCGGACCATAAAAACCAAAGGGCCCTTGTGTAAAATTTCAGTCGGAAAAAATGATATATATATATATATATATATATATATATATATATATATATATATATATATATATATATATATATATATATATATATATATATATATATACCCCCCCCTATATATACCGCGCCTATATATATATATATATATATATATATATATATATATATATATATATATATATATATATATATATATATATATATATATATATATATATATATATATATATATATATATGTATATATATATATATATGTATATATATATATAATATTATATATATCTACATTTTTGATGATAAGATTCATCAAGTTTTAGAAGCTTCACATAAGTCTTACGGGTTCCATGATGTTTTACGTAACTCAACAAAATTCTAACGATCTACTTTCAATCGTCTGCTGTGTTATGAATCAACTGTATACAATCCTTTAGGGCGCATATCTGTCGCATTAATAGGCATATATCTAAATACATAACGTCAAAGTTTTTCCTTTTAATTTTTTCGGTTACATAAATTAGGACATATGTAATATCTGTATACAATATACATATTAAGATTGTTTCTTTTTGATTGATCTTTTTTCATACGTCAGATCGACCAGTGATGTGCAGAGTGCTTTTTTATTAACTGCCATGATGATTTATATAATCAGTTTCATAGCTCATGTGTATAATGCAAAATAAAAGGAAAGTAAACTTTATCATAGGTATAGCTATAGAGTCTAGAGTCTAGACAGTTTTTTTATGAACGTAGGTTTCCATTCGGTTTAAGTCTGATATTCTGAGACCCGATTCATTTATACTCTTTTTGCGAATGCGTTTGTACAACGTGTAAAATTCTATTTTTTTAGTGTATGAAATTTATCGTTGAGAGTAAAATATTTGCATTTATATTTTTGCTCTGTTAAGTTAATATATATAGTATGTCTATATGCATTTTTTCACGTTAACGGTCACTTTTGGGTCCTTTCTGGTCGCATAATGATAGTGGTGTTGTTTTATTTTAGATTGTGATTCATGCGACTCGTGTGATAGGACGACGGTGATAGTGGACGATCCGTCAGTGCTCATGATGGCTGTGAAGACCAGCGACGAACTCATCTCCCAGACCCCCCCGGCCCCGCCCCACCACTCCCCCTCCCAGCCTGAGGGAGCCAAGCACACCCCACCGCCCCCCCAAGACACCTCCTGCGCAAACAACCTGTAAGCAAAACAACATAGCTATACATACTCAATAGTGATACTACTATTATAACTACCATTACCTATGATATAAACCATTATGGTGTGTGGTGTTGAATGGAAGATACTAATTGTTTTGTAAAACTGGTTGGTCCTCCGTTCAGGGCCGAGTTGATAGTTGTCCGCAGAGCTCAGGTCATAGGGCTTGAGGACAAAAGGATAGGGACAAGGACGAGTATGAACCAGGGACGACTGTAAATATGAATGAATCAGGTCTAATAGTTGATCACGTGTTCCCTAAATATAAATTAATCTTGAAAATACATAGCTTTCGAAAAGCTGGTTGGCAAAGATAATGCTTGCGAATATTTCACACATTATCGCCATTATCACGTTCTTGTGACGATATGGTGTTGTTTTGTAGAAGCTAATTAATTATTAATTATATCAGTAGGGCCAGCATGTTTACTGCTTTAGCAATACTGTTTTTAATTTGGAATGTTACTAATTTACTAATTTTTAATTTAGCTGAATTTAATTTTTAGTTTTTAAATTAACTTATTTTCTATTTTAAAATTTTATCAATACTTAAGCCCGGTTCATTCTTGTCCTAAGGATTTGGGCGCGAGCACAGTTTTCGGGCAACTAATGCGAAGCGTTGAGCCAATCCTTTCGTCTAATTTTGTCATTTTTCTGGCAAAAATGTGGCTAATTTGGTCAGGTATATAATGTTTTAAACTTAGGAAAAAGATTTAGACAAGACAATAAGGGACGAGTATGAACCGGATTTTGTGGTTATTTTGTAAATGTTGGCTGTAGGATAGCAGGTATTAATGAATGCTGTTGGTGTAATGTTTCAGCGAGCACGTATCTTCCTCGCACACGCCGTCCACGGCCTCCCCCGGAACGCCACACAGTCCGCCAATGCCACTGGGCTTCAAGCAGGACCTGCCCCCCTGTTCTGGCTCCGACGGCCCCCTCCTGCAGGCCACCACCTTCCAGGGGGGAATGGACGGGCTGGGCCTTGGCGCTGTTTCTCAGGCACCCCCCTCCACCTCTGCCGTGCCAGTCAGCACTGTGATGGACGTTAAACCAACTGGTACGACTCTAAGACTGTCTTGTGTGCAATTAATGTAGATCACAGCCGTGAGGGGTGCAGCCAAAAGGGGGTAAAACTGGAACTTTTTCGCAAGTTTTGAAGTATTTTTGGTCGATCAAGCGGGAGGCGACCCTTCAACGTTTGTCAGAGAGGCCCCCACACATTTTTATTTTTTAACCACGTTATATACAATATGATCGTAACGAGGGGCTTAGCAGATTAGATTTGAACGTAACAAATATTTAGTTATGTTAAACAAAGCTGTTACTTTCCCGAGTTTTATTTTGTTTCTTTTCTCCTGACTGCTTTTACTTATTGAAAACAGAAAAAGTTTTTCTCGTATGTATTTATTTTCCGTTACTAATTATGTTCTGTTTTCTGGCCAGTCTACACCCATTGCTGTCATCTTCCCAACATGATTATAGTGCTTGGCCAGTAATTTTTCTTGTCTCGTGACAAAATTAGTAGTTGTTTTTCTAGTCGATTTGCTCCAGCCTATTAACCTGATAATCCGACGTATGACTTCGTAAACAAGAATTTTTTCAAACCTGTATTTTTGCAATGGTTTTACTTTTTATAATATGTTTATGCATCTTGTGGAAAAAGTTTTTATTAATCAGTCAACTAGATTTCCAAAGAAGTTCTCCACTAAAGTTGTAACAAAAATTGCAGGATCCTGAGAAAAACGAAGCACGTGATTTCATTAGCAAAGGAACTAAATACATAATTTCAATCGTTCATCAAGAGTGCAGCAAGTAGTCGCAAAAATCACGCCATTTGTTACATCTCAGGGTTTAGCAATTTGTCGTTAGACTTTAGTAACATAACATGTGAGTACGAAATGGCGGTGCGGTTATTTGATAACTTTGCGACTGTTTTGAATAAATTTACACAACTTAGGTTTCTCAAGTTTTAATCATACATGTCCACTGTCGACGTCGAGGTTAAAAATTTTGGCGACCACTCCGTCGAATTTTTAGAAGCCTGTCCAAAATCTAGCTCTAAATTTAGCTGAATTTATAAAAAATCGCTATTTTTTACTCGACTTCGTATAGATTTTGGGACATATACTCCACCCCTGACCCTCGATTTGGGGGTGGGAGAAAGTCTTCAACCCCCTACGTATTAATTGGTGTTTTGTTTTTTCAGTGTCGTATTTGTCGGAGCGCCCCCTTGCCCGCTCGCACAGTGCCCACGCCCTGACTCCCCTCGCGCACAGCCATGACCACACGGCCCCCTCCACCAGCATCGTCACCGGCCATGCCACGCCCTGGGGGGCCGCCCACAAGCCACCCCCCAGCAGCCAGGCCAAGCCACACTACCCCCCCGGGACCTACCCCCCTCCCGCTCTGGTCAACCTGCCTCGAGGGATCTCGCCCGCAGTGGCCGCCTACCTGCCTGCCTCCTCGCCCACAAACAGATTACCGTCTCAGACCACTAGCCTGGCGAACCCTGCCTCTGCCATGGTAGCACTAGAAATTGAGTATATATTGTTGACTTGCTTTTCACGAAGTTTACTTGGAAAACTATGTTCGAACAGTTCGCTCATTTCTTTTCAAACGCATATATTGTTGCCCCGTAACCCCCCATATCAAGAAACAAAGGCGGGCTCTTATTGAAAACTAGACAGCATCAGAATGACCCAAGAGGGAGTCTAACCATCAATTTCTAGGTCTGCAGAGCGCTCTAACCATTGATGCTACCGGGCGAATGCTGAGCTGTCGTAAATCCCCTTAAGTATATACCCCCCCTGATGTTAAACTGTATATGATTTATTTCAGGTTCCCCCCGTGGTGGCGTCTCCCTCCTTCCCTTCGCTGCCCTACCCTCCCGGTTTCCCCCCGCCGCGCCCCCCTGCCACCACTGCGGCCTCCCTACCTCTCTCCGTGGCGGCCAGCACTGCGGCTACTGCGGCTCCGGCCAGTGTGGCTAAGGTCAGGCTGCCACGCACTCACTTGCTTAGGGCCACTATTCCTAAAGTGGATTTGACGGATTAGATTAGACTTTGTTTGAATAAGCCATTAAACCAAAATATATTTCATCTTTTCCGTTAATTCCCCTTTAGGATTTGGTCGCTTATGTACAGATTCAAAACAAGTTTAGCAGCAAATTAGTAAAAGTTGCCTTGCAGCATTTTGTGAAACATTGTCCGCGTAGCTCATAGAATCACATCATTTTCAATTTGTGTTTAGCAAAATTAAGGGACTAGAGGTCAACTTCTGAGCTGGATCGCATTAAAAGTTGTTTGCTTAATATCTCACTTATTGCTAGGTTGAGTTAAATTCACAGAATCTTGTGAATTGAGGAAAGGCTGCTGCCAAAAAATGCAACTCAGGAACGACTAGAGAAAAATTTCAAAAACTTGTGACGTCATTTTTTGCCAGCTGATTTAAAATGAGCCATAATAACTGCCTGGTCATTAAGTTAGTCATAGTTTGTTATCAAGTCCTATGAACGTCATATAGCAAAGAACAATGGCTTTTCCTTAGGCCGCGGGATATTTTCCCCTGTGTAGACTGATTAGTATTATCCATAATATAAATTGTTATTCGGCAAGATGATTAGTGTAATGAATAATAATAGTAGTTAATATAGTAAGATGACATTTTCTAAACATATTATTAGCCCAAAATGATTTAATTGAAAAATTAGCTCATATTTTATGACTATTATGTTCATGCTTAATAAAAATTGTTTACTAAATAATTAGTCTGTTAACATACCTCAAGATTGTGTCTGTATAGTTTGTAAAATTAGCATAGCTTATAATCAGTATATTGAGGTTATTAGGGTACACAGGATAATTTTTGCATAGATATCTCTTTTCATTTGACTATTTCTTATTAATATCTCATTTGTAAAATTTTTGCCGGTAATATTCAATTTGCATGCATTTTTTGCGGTGTACGGTGTACCTTTACTGAATAATATAGCTGCTGTATTAGGTATCGTTTTGTGAACAAAAAAGTATATAGCTATGTAGACGTAGTATACCTCCACTCCTTTCTCTGAGACAGCATTTTGATGGGGTACCCCCAATGTGTGTTTGGCCCTGCCACATTTTCTGTACCCACAATGTGTGTTGGCCCTGTCACATGTAAATCTGCGCAGTCCAGTTTTGTTGTGGACTAGGATCACTTTTTTGAGGAGCAATAATTGATGTGGTTTGTGGACGCCAGTAACTGGGTTCCAACCATATCCTTCAACACCTGTCAATTATGTGATTTAAAGCTATATTAAGAAATCACTAGGGAAGTTTTCATTTCTATGTCCTATTTTTACTAAACGGAGTTACTCGTCATATACTTGAACTTGAAGTGAATGAAATCGAAATGGAATCTTCAGGTTTCTTTATTCATTTTCAGTTTCCGCCATTGTTTTATTTTCATTTTATTTGACAATTATTTCAGAAGGCAGGCAAATGGTGCGCTATGCATGTGAGAATAGCCTGGCTGATTCACAAGCAACAACAACAACAACAGCAGCAACAACAACAGCAACAGCAACAAAGTGACATGATTGCACCGAAGAGTGTGGTGAATGGGTCGGCAGAGCAGCGTGGGAATGGCGTGTCGCCCGCACAGCCCCCCCAGAGACATGCCACTGAGCCGGGACATCATGCCAGTGCAGCTGCTGCCAGCAACATTGCTCATCTACAGGCCGCCGCTGCCGGTATGCCTCACTCACACTTGTGACACCACAGAACCCGATTCATACGCGTCCCTATCGTTTGAGCAATTTCAAAAATACTACCTGTTCAAATAATCCAATTTTTCACACGACGAAAGTAGTATGTGTCAAGAACAATTTGTATGCGAAAATCTAGACGGAACTATTCTGTAATGCTCCACGTGACTAATCAGAGAATGCCCTTGCCCTTGTCCCTGTGTTCATAAGGACAAATGAACCGGGCTCAGTGTTTGTGCACTGAATCAGACAAACCAATGCTGACTGGACCCTGGGAGCTGGGAGTGAACGATTACATTAGATACTCGACTCCGTGATTTCATTAGGAGAAAAATCCATCTAAGCATCAAGAGTACAGCCAGTCACGTCAGCAAATCACGCCACTTTTTGGGTCTGAGGGTTCAGCAAGTTCTGGTCCAACTTTGACTCACACTAGAATTTTCTAAAATCAGCATCGATAAAATTAAACTAATGACGTGAATCGCATCAGACGTAATGTTTGTGAATAATACTGTCACAGACTGAGCCCGGATTAATGGGCTTAAAAACTAATCCCCCTAACCTGCTCGTGTCAGCCTGGGGATCAATTATTTATTGAGCTTGATTATGCGTAGCCAAAAATAGACAAGGCCTTTGAATTAATAGCTGACAAGACGCCACTGATTTTGATGCATTATGATGAATTTGACAGTAGACGCCTTCAATTAGTGTTTCTTCTGCCTTCCGACTGAACTAATGCTACTAGTGCTTTAGTACGCTTTCAACAACACGTCTTGCATGTGTTTGTGTGTGTGCTCATAGAAACAGTGCATTCTTGTGTTGTAAAGTGTTTGTAGGATGTTTATAGTTGACGGACTGATTGCTACTTACAGCCGTGGAACGGTCTTAGTTTGGTTCAAAGTTTAGGAACGTCATAATCGGACTGGACTGCTTAATTTTAGTCCGAACGCATTACAAAACTGCCACCGGACTAAGACCATGTAACAGTTTGATTCCAAACAATAGCGTTCATAGTGGAGTTTTTTTGTGTTCAGTTTCGCTTGATGAAAAATCAGAGTTAAGTTCGTTGAATTCGGCAGTTTAGGAATGGCATATTTCAAGCACATTCAGACGCTACAGGCATGATTGTGGTGTCAATATTTACTTTACTGTATGACTGTGTTTCAGCAGCGGTGGCTCTATCCCAGTCGCGCGTGCCAGCCCAGCCCCCCTCGGCCCCGGACCCCTCCAACGCGGCGACCCGGCTGCTGGGCTCAGTCCCCGGCCTCTCGCTGCCCTCCAGTCGGGCGCCAGACAGTCTGATCCCACAGCACCACTACAGCAACCCCAACCACCCCCATCGGGTCAATGCTCAGGCCAACGCCCCCGCCTTCGCCAATCACACCACTGGTAGGACCGTGTTGTTGGGTTGCCGACCAGTTGCCAAGCAAAGGCAACTGAAATGTCTGTTATTATTCCTTTGTCGTTTTATGTTGCCACTTTTTTGTATGAACTACTCTATGGATGTGAACCAAACTTTAGTGGAAGGGTCCCCCCCCTTGAGTGTTTGTGCCGCCCACCTTGGTGACCCCGTGGGCCGTGACCTTACGGGGGGCCGGGTAACGTAACCCTCAAAAATGAGGTTTTTGAAAAACAAGAAGGGGGAACCTTGCGAGCCTGAAAAATTTTTTTGTCAGGGATTTGGACAGAAACTTGTGCCTAGGGGTAATGTGGGCCCCTGAACACGAATCTGAGGTCCATGTGTGCCTAGGACCTCCCTGGACCCCCCTGGACCCCCCTATGACCCCCTCAGGGTATCCTCCCTTGGCGGTCCAGGGGTCCTAGTGGTCAAATTTTTGAAATTGAGATTTTGATGTTTCTAGGGGTGAGTCCTGAACACAAACAGAAGGTCCTCTACCTAGAATAGAGGGTCCTTTGCTTAGAGTAGAGGGTCCTCTACCCAGTGTCAGCAACCCGTTGTAGCCACCTGACTAGTTTGGGTTTTTGTAAGTTGTAATCGTAAAAATTGTTCCTGGGGGGTGTCTGGTGGTTTTTTGTTTTTTATTATCAAGGACATTCCCGGATGGAACCACGCTGTGTTGGTTATTCATTGCACAACGTAGTTCGCAGCCTTTTCTGCACCCCCCATTTCAGGATAGTGAAAAAACTGTGCTGTTTTTTGTGTGCGGGCTCCACTTGATCTTAATTTTATTACCCAAAATATACCCTTCAGCCGTACAGTGTAGTTGGATGGGTGGGGGAGAAACATTAGTTTTTGTTTTGCGGCTACGTTGTTGAATCCTTCATGAAGTCCGGCGCATAAGTCTACACAACTGTTTTTGGCGAATAGTTGGACCTGTGGCTTTGTGTTAAGATAAGAGCTTGTTGGTTGCTAAAAATAAGTCGAGTGTTTGTTTTTTAGGCGATAGACATCATCCAAAGTTGCCTCCTAATTCATTGTCAATTACTACTAGCAGGTTCGTTTTAAAAAAATAATTTTGGTAATGTATAAGAGGGGGCTCTATCGATATTATTGATTATCCACAACGGATATTGTTCATTTGATAATTAACGTTAATTTGGAATTGAGGAATTAGTGTGGGTTATAGTGTGGGTAGGGTTCTAGTGTATGTTTCAAGCAGATAATGTATAATTTAGACAAATTAAAGCAGAACTGATTGAGAATAGCTTAGAGGTACAATGAAGTTTATTTCACTGCACCAACAGAGTTCTAGAGTAGCTATTCCCTAGGCAGACTTATTATAGGTAGTTAGTTAGCTGAAGATAAGTTATTCTCCATCTACTTTTTGAGGGTGCCGTGAAAACTTACAGAATAAGACTGATTAAAGCATAAGCATTCTGGAATAGTTGAAAAAAAACTAAGGATTAGTTTGTGAAGTAGATGGTGCAATTGAGAATGTTTGTGAAGCACTTGAGACCTCTTGAGCAAATTGAAGTTATAAGGTTTGAGTAGTAATGCGGTGTTGTGCTGTTTGCAGGGACTCAGTGCTGTCTCACCACGCTCAGTCGCAGGCCTACCCCCCCTCCTCCCGGCCCCCCTCGCACCACCGGGCCCCTCACCTCCCTCCGGCCTCTGCCGCCGCTGCTCTGATGAACGGCTCAGTGTCCCGGGCTCGCTCTCGCTCCCCCGTGCGTTCCGGCCAAGCCCCCGGACCCCCGCAACGAGGCCGGCCCCCCGCCCAGCCCTCCCACAGTGGCGGCAGCAGTCTGCAACTGTCGGTGGCCCCCCCTCAGACGTCACGAGACGAGGGGCTGGCCTTCCGGCAGCAGGAGCTGTTGCGCACCGGCCACCAGGGAGGGACCGGTCACTCCGCCCTCAACAACGGCGCCCTCATGTCTGTGGCCGGCCAGACTCTGGCCAACTCGAGCTCGGCCGTTGCCGCGGCCCAACTCGCCCTGGCCTACAGCACGGCGGGGGGCTCGGGCGGCAGTCTCCTGGACAGCATGCGGCCCCCCTCCACGGCCAGTCTGCTCGCTGGCGCCGGCCACCCCGCCTCCCGATTCCTGCTCCCCCTCACCCCCGCCGGCGGCCCCGGGGGCCTCAACTCCAACCCCCTGCATGCCGCATTCTCGGCCTCTGGCCAGCCCAACAACCATCTGGCCAGCCAGTCCCCTTTCCTGGACCCTGCCGCCTACAGGACTATGTTCGCTGCCGGGCTGGCCGGTGCCACCAACCCGGGAGGACTGAGTTCAGAGATTCTGCAACGACACGCGGCAGCTGTAGCCTTGCAAAAGCAGCAGCAACAACAACAACAGCAACAACATCAGGCGAATTCGGCCAGCTCAGTGAATCCCAGCGAGTCGCCCAGCTCAATGATGGATGCTAACAAGCAGCGGGAACAATTGTTGCTCAGATTGCAGCAGCAGCAGCAAGCAGCCTTGGCAGGCAACCCGGCGGCCTTTGGTCTGTTGGCAGCGGCCGGCGCCAATGCGTCTGCGGGCGCGACTCCCACGGCCGGCGGCACTGGCTCGTCCATGCTCGAGGTGGAGCGCTGGCTGAGTGCCGTGGGAGCGGCACAGTTTGGCTCCCCCACTGGCGCCCCACCGTCTGGGCCCACGGGCTATCCCGGCGCCGCTGCTGCCGAGCACATGCGACTGGCGGCCGTGGCGGCTGCGGCAGACGAACGCTACAAGTCGGCCCTGCTGGCGGCGGGGGGCAGCGACCCTTTCGCGGCGGCGGCCTACGGGATGCGCCCCCCCACGAGCGTGTCCGCGCTGGCGGGCTACCCCGAGGCGCTGTTTGCGGCGGCAGTGCGTGGGAGCGCCAACCTGCCCACCTCAGTCAGCTCGGCCCAGACCCATCCCCTGGCCGCGGCCCAGTTTGCGGCGGCCGGCCTGCCTCACTACCTCCTGCCTCCGGGCCTGGGCGCGGGGGGCAAGCTGGGCCCGGCCAATGGCCCCCCTCCTCCCGGGGGCGCTGCGGGCTCGGCCAACTCGTACGCCTCTAGCCTGGAGCAGTTGGCGGCCGCGCGCCAGAAGGAGGCAGCCTACTACGGCTCCCTCACCGCCGCCGTCGGCCCCCCCTCCGCCTCGAGCCGTCTCGGCCAGCACCACCCCGCAAGATGACCCCACAGTAACCGCTGCACCGGGGGGGATAGCTCAGGGGTTATTTAGAGGACTGTTTATTGTCGTTATTCGTTGTCGGCTTATTGAAAGCTATAAGCTAAGTTATAGCGTGCGATTTAAATTATGGGCTGTGTTACTAGCAAGAGACCGCACAGCATTACACTACATATTTCAGCCTTGGTGTACGTTGAATTAGCTATGCCTATTTCTGTTAGTTAATCTTCTTCGACATTGTCGTTTAGAGGGGCTTTGGAAACAATAAGATGAAAAACTAATACCTATTTACCGCCGTAGTTGAATGTTGTAGATGGGTAGAGAATATTCTTTACCGGTGCAATCTTTACTGTAGACTCTTTTTGACCATATTTTGTTCAGTTTTTGGATTGTAGCGTCGTCTGTTTGTGATAGACAAAGCGGATGGTAAAAACTTTCCATTTTTTTAAATTCTAACTTAGCAAGATAAATGTTTGAGTATCTGGACTGATTTATTGCAGTTTGCAGTTTAGCATAAAACTTATTTAGCTAGTCGGAAAATTAGTTTCACACGTTTTTATTTTGGTGGAGTTATTCTAAAAAATGTGGATAATGATGTTTTTTGAATGAAGTGGAAAGTGGTCCTTATGACAGCCAATTCTGTCTTGTGATGCGGTTTGTACAGCTTGCTGATTGAACTGTGTGTTGCTTCTGACAAGTTGAATGAAGTGGAAAGTGGTCCTTATGACAGCCAATTCTGTCTTGTGATGCGGTTTGTACAGCTTGCTGATTGAACTGTGTGTTGCTTCTGACAAGTTGAATGAAGTGGAAAGTGGTCCTTATGACAGCCAATTCTGTCTTGTGATGCGGTTTGTACAGCTTGCTGATTGAACTGTGCGTTGCTTCTGACAAGTTTGTATCTTTTTTAATTCAGGGTTCAAGATTGTATTGCACTTTTGTATTCTGTTATAAATCATCTTTAGGTTGTTTTTGTACATATTGTTATATAAAGTGTGTAAATTTGTTGTTGAAAGATTGTTGTAATATAACTTGAGTGTGATATGTAGTAAAATCGACGTGGTTTTGCTTTGTCTCTTCAACATAGGAACAACTTTCAGCGTTTAAGGGGGGCGGGTAGTGTTTGTGACCGGCCGGAATTTTCGGCCGGCCGGTCAAAATCGGCCGGCCAACCGGCCGGTTAAAAACACCGGCCAGCCAGCCAAATTCAACCGACTGACAAAATTAGGCCGGCATAACAATCCGGCAGGCTAAGTTTATGCCGAAATGACACTCTGGACTGGTTTTATCCTAAAATTCGGCCGTTCCGGCCGGCCGGCCGTTCACAGCCGGCCGGCCGAAGTTCTTTGCCGGCCCGGCCGGCGGCTTTCGCGGCCGCTCACAAACACTAGGGGCGGGGCTAACCAGGTCAAAAATCAAAGTTCTCCAATTTTTCTTATTTTCACATATGTTACTCCCCCAAGGCACCCCAACAGCAGATAAGAACAATTAAGCTTGAAGATTCACTTTTGGTTCAGTGCGTTTGTCAGTGTATTAACTAGGGCAAAAAAGTTAAACCAATTTCATTTAAGTTAAAGTTAAAGTTAAAGTAAGGCTCAGGGGGTAATTTAAGTTAAAGTTAAAGTAAGTCCAATATCACTGACTTTTATATAACTTTTTTAAAATAACTTTAATTTAAAGTTAAAGTAAGGGTATTTTCATCTAAGTTAAAGTTAAAGTTAGAGTTTCACCCCTAACTTTTTTAGTTTAAGTTAAAGTTTAACTTTTTTAACCTAGTATTAACATAGGCAAAAAAGCCTAAAAGTAGCCTTTAGTTGAACAGTTATAACACAAAACACATCAAGCCAATCAGGCTGAAACTTGGCATAGTAGCAGCACACAATATGCGCAAAATCGTATGATCCGGATTTTTATATGTACTTTCAATTCAAAAATCGAAGATGAAATGGGATAAAATGGCCGTTTTTTGAGCCCGCCAAATTTCAGTGATTTTACATTTGGCGTCACTGCTCAGGCCATAATCAAAAATTGGAATCATGGCCATAAAAAATGGATCATAGAGGTTGAGATAGGAGGCCAGGGATTTTTTTTGTGTAAAATAGGGTGTATTTACACATCGGCCGCCTATACACTGCAAAAAATACACATTGATTTAGCCACATTTTTCCCCAAAAGTTGATGAAACGGCCTATTTCGGTTGTAAAAATTACAAAAATTCGCGAAGTGGCGACTTGTGCCTGTGACCTCTGCCCTAACAAAACTAAGTCTAATTTTGACCCAAACACAAAAAATCTTCAGTTTCTGCTCTTAAATGGCTTATGATTTTTTTATTTTAGCATTCGTTTTTATGCACTTGAAAGTTGACAGTGAAAAATCAGCCACGCTGACCCTGTCTGTGCGATTTCTTGTCCCTACGTCAAACTACTGTGAATGTTTTACTCCCGGATTTGAAAAAAATGAGTAGGATCTGGCCCTGGGTGTTGGGCTTGTTTCAGGTTTTGCAACATTTTAGGGGGGCTTGCCCTGGCGTGTCGGATACTTGAACTGACAATAACGCAAAATTTTTCAACTATCTCATTTTTTATTTTCGTATGTAGTTCGAGTCTCAAAGTCGAAATATTACTTTTCACGTGAAAAAAACGATAAAATTGCTAAAATACACACTTTTAAAAATTTACACAACATGCCCTTAATTTACACAGCAAATTTTTAATTTACACAACATTTACACAGTGCCGATTTTGAAAAAAAACCCTGGATTAGGCTATCGAATCATGTAAAAAAATAGCTTCATCATTATTAACAAAAATTTCGACTATTGTGAGCACAAAAAACTTTTTTGCGCCTATGACTTAGGTACACGTAATATTGAATTTTCGGGAGCCCCTAGTAACCAATTGGCAAAAGCATTGGTTCCAGTTTGTTATCTGCGATGTGCCTTCTCTGGGGCTACATTGTGTGCAAATTTGAAGCGAATCGGAGAACCTAAAATTTTAACTTATACAGGTAGCCCCCCCTTTATTGACCAAACCAAATGTATTCGTTAAGTACTTCAGTAGCCCGTTTCAATAAACTCACAGGCCCACAGGCACAAATTTGTGGGCCTGTGACCTGTGACCACAGGTGTCTGTGAATTCCGTTTCAATAAGCATAAAATGCTGCCTGTCACAGGCCACAGGCACAGGTCACTATTCCACAGGTGACGCACACAATGTGACTGCCTGCTCGGCTTGCCAACAAACGCACATTGGTACGCTGCTGAAAAACAGCCTGCTGTTATATGCTCGTTATATGAATTTCGCTGTGCCTGTGACCTGTGGCCTGTGAGCTGTGACCTGTGCCTGTGAGATATTGAAACAGAATTCACAGGCACAGGTTCACAGGCCCACAAATTTGTGGACCTGTGAGTTTATTGAAACGGGCTACTGAACTGACATTGGGACGAGCAGGCAGGGGCCTGTTGCTCAACTTTACAAATCTCACAATTGTAACAATTGTAAGTGCAAAATCAGGTGATTCGTAATGAATTTATATAATGAATTCATAACGAATCACCTGGGCCCGATTTATCGAAGCAAAATGTTCGTCGTTGAAAATGTTCGTCGTTGAAAATTTTGGATTGATCGAAACATTTTCAACGACGAACATTAACACGTAATTATAGGACAAATGTTCGTCGTTGAAAAACAAATGTTCGTCGTTGAAAAACAAATGTTCGTCGTTGAAAAAGCAAATGTTCGTCGTTGAAAATGTTCGTCGTTGAAAAACAAATGTTCGTCGTTGAAAAACAAATGTTCGTCATTGAAAAACAAATGTTCGTCGTTGAAAATTTTTTCAACGACGAGCTTTTATCTTTTAGAACATAGTAATGTTCTAAAAAACCAAAGCTCGTCGTTGAAAAATTTTTCAACGACGAACATTTGATGTTTCGATAAATCGGGCCCTGATTTTGCACTTACAATTGTTACAATTGTAAGAATTGTAAAGTTGAGCATTGAGCAACAGGCCCCAGATGGTGCATTGATTGATTATATGACTCGGCTGATTGATTATACAATTGTAGCCTTTGTAAAAACTTACAATTGTTACAATAAATTGTAGGATTTGTAAATCTGAGCAATAGGGCCCAGATGGTGCATTGATTGATTATATGACGCGGCTGATTCGTGAACGTTCACCGTACTGTTTTTAACTTGTACAGTGTAAGTGCTAGCGCACTTGTAAAAATCAATATTATATGCAATGCAGGCATTGTTCATACGCTGCTGAAGCTCGAGACGATCCTGAGCATGCAGATTGCTACGGCTCGGCGGGCCGCGTACGGCCAGGGGCCCGGAGTCCACTACGGCTCGGGGCCCTGAATTTTACGGCCGGCCCATTTCTGAAAAATCTCGCCGGGCCGGGGCCCGTACAGGCCCGGGCAGAACTCTAGTAATTATTTGCTGCTTCAGTTCCTCTAGGTATGTGGGTTTAGGTACATATCAACCAGCCCGGGCCAGTTTCTTGTGCGTTCCAAAATTATAAAAATTTTGTCATCATTATTCAACTTCTTTCTAAAAGCTAATTAACAATAACCTCAGAACTAGATTTTGACACGAATTCAGATTTCTTGGTGCTAGGACACGTAATTTTTTAAAATATCCAAATACCCCCAGAGTGCCTTCTGCCCACATGAACTATATATGAAAGAGTTAAAATCATAGTTTCGAATGACACAGTAAGGCTCGATTCATACTTTCATCCGTATGTCCGTTCAGCCTGCAGAATGACGTCACTAGCAGCCTAGTGCAGTGGATCAGCCAGCGCATGTGACGTCATTATTTCGTCATTTTGTCGGCTGAACGGACATACGGCTGTAAGTATGAATCGAGCCTTACGACGTAATCTCATGTTGTGGATGTAGCTAAAACGATGCCACAATCTGATTAGGTGATGGGAAATCATATTCACATTGGAACCGTTTGGATGTACCCAACGTGTCCCATTTATGTTCGTATTTTTGCCGCTAATAATGTGCACTGCACCTACCTCGCTACAGATCTGAAAAGCGACATATTGTTTTCATTATGTGTAATATATGCCATATGTGGCTAAAATACATCGACAAACAAGCACGTCTTGCGAGTAAAGTTAAACCAATTTGCTATGGATATTGCTGTGACATGCTTAGACGATGCCGAGGATATTCTTCGAATATAAAACGCGGCACCAAAATTTTTAAAGCCACCAAAATTAACATGTAAGCCGCAACATGTTTTTTAGCAGCAGTTTGCTTTCAGACTCTTCGACAGTTTTTAAGCTAAAAAGTTAATGTGCAAAGATCGTTCGTAATGAGTAAAACACAAAATTAAAACCCTGTGTTAAAAGCTGCTTGTGTAATAAAACAGGGTTAACGAGCCCCCTGATTGATACAGGTTTCGTTTTAGTCTGATTTCTCCTGAAAAACATTTCAAGTTACACTGTTGGAGGACACTATTTTGAGCAACACGTACGTATATAATTTTTGAATTTTTGGAATTTTCGTTTGGAATTGCGATTTTTGTCAACTCCCCCCTAGTCTATCATCAAGTACATCCTACCCCCCTGCTCTACTCTATTTTTGTGGAAAAATTTCTAGGTTTTCAGCAAAATATAGGTTGAATAGCATTTGTTTAGAAATTGTTAAAAATACGAAATTTCTGCATATATATCTTTAGTTTTTCAATCTATATTGTTAAGATACGTTTATAATTTCTACATATTAGTTATATTTATGCTTTCTTCGCAATTTTATTAGAATAAGACGAAAATATATTGTTGTAATTT
Source organism: Trissonchulus sp. WLG1_4 (assembly GCA_030248245.1). Taxonomy (NCBI): domain Eukaryota; kingdom Metazoa; phylum Nematoda; class Enoplea; order Enoplida; family Ironidae; genus Trissonchulus; species Trissonchulus sp. WLG1_4. The sequence continues at coordinate 115 of JASANF010002427.1, read as the reverse complement.
TCTGCTCTGCACTATTTTCAAGTATTTTCAGATTATATACACTTGCTCTTCAGGGCTCAGCTTCCTGGTTTTGGTCAAGTTTACTTTATTTTCTTATTGATTTCATATTGAATTA
>JASANF010002426.1:0-37991 GCA_030248245.1 Trissonchulus sp. WLG1_4 | reverse complement strand
CTAGGTGACCGAACCTAAACGTGAATCTGAAATAAACGAACTGAACGAATAAACAAATCTGAAATAATCAGCTTAAACATTTGAAGTCGAACGTTAAGCATTTTTTTACGAAATCAGGAATCTGAACATGAAAAACTACAGAATTCGCTAGTAAGTCGCCAAACCAGCATAAAGTTGAGTAACGCCAAATGACATCAACCTAACAGACTGCTTCTTCATAAAACTCTAATTCCAAATATTGATAATACGGAATTCTAGAGGAGCTGATAGCAGGTATGATGAAAGCAGCCGACAGCCTACATAGTTGGCCATTTGTGCCAGTAAGATTCCCTGGTATTAGCTCAGGGGCGTCAAAATGTCTGCTCACAAGCCTCCCGTCCATCCATTTTCTATTAAGCAAGCGTTAATCAGCTTCGGATATTAACTAGGCTTGACGCGTTGCTGCCAAAGCTGATAGATGGCATAGCCGACTACTGAAGGGACGGCCCACCCCTGCGAGTATCACTGCCTCACTCAATGCTCGTTCACATACTGGGCCAGTGGTATAGTGGGAAAACATTGATAAGTGGGAAAAATTTTTTAGTAGTTATTTTATTAGTATTTATTTATATTTAAATAGTTTTTTCTATTTTTTGCAGTGTGTTAAATAATACTTATATATCTGCGATTTTCACTCATAAATCAATATACAGTAAAAAAGTTGCCGAAAAATATATGCCATTTAGCCAGAAACACATCAAATGGTAAAAAAACTAAAAACAGAGGTATTATACTGACCAGAGATGCACGGGGGGCATATCGGCGAGGGGGGGGGGGTGCCCGCCCACGGCGGAAGGCGGGTGGTCCCTAGTTTTGACCATTTCTCGGCGATCGCCGAAAAATTACATAGTCTTTTGATTTTCATCTCATTTTTGGGGTACTTTTTAGGCCGCAGGCGATAAATTTTTAGCAATATTTCGAATTTTTATGCATTTTTGGACCTTTTTTTCGGCCATCTGAGGGAGGGTGGGGCTCGACTGTCGAGGGGGGTGCCGGATGTCTGAGGGGGGAAGGTGCCAACTCCCCTAAGGGAGGGGGGTAGACACCCCCAACCCGCCCCCCCATGTGCATCTACGATACTAACACGAACAATTAGGCACCCGACGGGCCATCTGAGGTATATAAGCTAAAATTATTTTTAGTAAACATAAATTTTACATTACCAAACATAGAATTATCAAAAAATCCGTTTCCTACATATACATAACGCTGAAACAACCAAAACGATACGGTCCTTTAAAGTGTACAGAACTTATCTGAAACTCATCATGACTCAAGTTTTTGAGCTTTCAGTTGAACTCAAAATAAATTCAGACTTACATATATATTCCAATCAACATCATAACCATCTGAAGATTTCTGCTCGTTACATACATATTAACGATAAATTCAAACTAAATTCTAATCATACACGACCACGCAGATCGAAAATTGATCACTCAAATGTACCTACGTACATTTCTTTGAATATACGTAACAAACTAATTGATTTGCATATCGGTATTCACTTACCAACACTTCAGTCGTGGTCGTGGAACAAGAAGCCGTAGTTTCGGGAGTAAAGAAAGAAAATTTCTCGAACTTTTGTAATAACTGCTCCCATTTTTCCGGGCTGTGGGTGACTCGTAGGCCTGGCAAACCCTCAGAACTCGAATAAAAAAACGTGCTGGTCATTTTTGTACTGATAAACAAGAAGACGACAACATAACCAACTTTTTGACACAATTTTGCAGATCAAAGATGCCGCCTGCTGTTCAACAAATCCCAGATCCAGCTGAGTATCAAAGCCCTACCGCGCTGAATGCAACAGCCAATCAAACTGCAGCAAGCTAAGCCCCGCCTACTACAGGAACTGTTGCACAATGCACAATACTTGGCTGGCAATCAATTTTTATTGATTTGAAAGGAAATGTGGAATATTATTTTTTATTAAATTTTGTTTGTTTATTTCTTGGTTTACTGTAATACAGACTCAATTTTTCAAAAATAAAAATGTATGGATTTCTTTTTGTTCTGCTGTTTTATACTGTTTGTCAGGGTTTTTAAAAAGAATATTTCATTAATTTTAAACTTTCAATTTATTCCAATATTTTAGAAATTAGAAATAGTGAGTCTTTACATTATTTAACTGTTCACCACAAACAACTTACTTGTGGGAGGAATTTGTAGAGTGATCCTGGAGGTAGCATCCCCGCCGTGGCCATTTGCAAAGCTGCCTCCTTGGACATTTCAGCAAAATTGCACGTAAAATTGTCTAAATACAGCAAATTTGGCGTTTAAATCACCGAATATTGGGAACCCTCTAGACACTAAACCCCTGGTCGACCCAAATTCGCTGAAATTTGTGAAATTTCTAAACAAATGCCATTATACACACCCACTGCTGCTTTGTTCCGGTTTTCTGGACTCTCCTGCAGCCCCTCAATTTTAAGGGGTACCCTTATTCCCCTCTTCTCACGTATGTATACTGTACTGTGTGTGATTTTAAAGTATTGTTCTAATAAGAATCTTAGGCGCTTGCTGTCGAAGCAAAGGCGGAAAAAGCTCAAATCTTAAAAGCACTCAAACAGTATATTCATAAATCTACAGGAATCAATGCGTCAAAAAAAATGTGCAGCTGACACCGCAAGAACAATAGTTACCAAACGTTTAATTTATTCATAATAACGACCTAATGTAAGTTAAAGGTGAATTTTCAAGACAACACGCTGTGAAGGAAGCTAACGTTAGACATGCTAGCGAAATAGCATGTGGGGTTAGTTTATTGGAAAATCGACAAGGCACCAGTGCAAGTTTGAGAGTGCAGCTTTGCAAATTGCTAGCAATATAGGCAGCTGCTGTGCCCTGCACACAAGTCTTGTGATTTTCACATTCACTCAAAGTTTCAAACCGCATAGCTAACTTAGCATAGCTTCGGTATTAAATTGCAATGGAAGTCTTTGTGAGACTAGTTTTGTTTTTGTTTTGCAATGGACAAAGGCGCATGCATATTATTTGAGTCTATGTCCTTGCCTCAGCCTTGAGCACCCTAAGAAACGGAAGCAATAGTGAAGTAATAATTGAGTGGTGAACTGATGTAGATGCTGGATCGAATCTCTTCGGCACAAATCTTTGATCTGATTCGTCGATTGGGTAGGCATTTTAAGGTTATCAGATTTAGACTACATACATATGTACCTAGTTACTAGTTATTCCTTAGGCTCGATTCATATATACTTTAACCGACAAAATTACGAAATAATCACGAAACTAATAAGGTGCATAATATCAGACTGTGGTGTACTTCGTAATTTTGTCGGCTTAGCAAAGAACGTCTTATTTGGAACTGAATTAATGAGTAGCAATATAGAGATGGGATGGTTCCACTAGAACCGGATGGAACCGGAACCGAACCGGCAGCAATTTTGGAACCGGAACCGGCATGGTGCCGGTTCCAACCGGTTCCACCATACTTTTTTGTGACCATCAATGATTTTTTACGGTGTCACAGTGTAAATTTCCCCCCCTGTGAATTTTCCCCCTGGAAAAATTGGATGTGTATATATAGGCATTGCGGCAAAAATTTCAAATTTATTTGCACTATTTTGTTGTCGTAGAAAAATTTTCGATGCATTATAACAAAAACAATATACGTCTGTCAAGTCTAAGCAGGGGTGGACGCGGGTGGAACTTTTCGACCAGCGACCCAACCAACCCGCGACTCGACACTCGTGGGTACCACGCGACCCACTTTGACCCACCATCTTAATACAGCTAGGTCTTTATTTGAGTACAAATTTCCTTCATTTAAATTAAAGTTTCTTTCATTTTTCTTTTCTTTCATTTTCATTTTTCTTTAAATTATTTGTTTCTGTTTTCTTTCCAACTTTCTTTCTTTCTGGTTTCTTTCTTTAAATTTTCTTGCATTTTCTTTACAATTTCTTTTGCTTTCTTGGTAGTTTCTTTAATTCGAATTTCTTTCATTTACGTTGATTGTCTTTTGACACGGACCGTGAAAATGACACCAACAGGTGCTGCACACCGCCAAAGTCAAATGAGAAATTTCCTTCAATTTCGGAACTGAGGCTTGGAGGAGTTTGATGGTGCTTGTGTTTGATTTTGCAAATTTTTAAAGAAGGGCTAGCTTTCCTAATCGGCCATCGGCTCCGTGGGGTATTACAGATAAAACTGTCCCGCTACAAAAAAATTGTCCCCCCGGACGCTTTTTTCTTAATAATAGCGACAATTTTGTTTTGATAAATGGTCAGCTGAGAAGACAAATCTAGGTATCTAAATAGGGAGACTTTTATCCTATTAATACTGCTCAGGCGAACAAATTTTACACTAGACACTATTTAGACAGGACAGGGTTATGTCCCTGATTTTAAAAATATAAGCTTGCGTTCTTCCTCGCCCGATAAGAAATTGCAGCTCCATATGATGTTGTTCCTGATTACTTCTTTCTTTCGACTTTCTTTCTTTTTCTTCCAATTTATTTTAATTTTCTTTCAATTTCTTCCTCCTTTCTTTAAAATTTTTTTCTATTTACTTGGAGAGATTCTTTCTTTCTTTCATTTTTCATTTATTTCTTGGCACCTTTCTTTAAATAAAAGTTTTCTTTCTTTTTCTTTCATTTTTCTTTCCACTCAAATAAAGAACCTATGTACCTGATGATTAACTGTTTGTTGCTGATGCCATGTATAATTTACACATTGTACACTATTCACATGACACATTGCCACTTTGAACGAATTTAGGGCAATACGGCACTAATACGCAGTACTCCAAATTCTGTAAAATAAGAGTCTGACGTGTAATTTTTTTCACGTTTCGCGGGTCGGAAAAAATTTAGCGAAGTGGATACCCGCGGGTTGGCCCACGATTCAAATTTTCCGACCTAACCCAACCCAACTCGCGGATACCCACGACCCACGTCCACCCCTGAGTCTAAGTCCCTTCAGACTCGAATGCTTGCGCTTCTAAATAGAGCAGCGCAACTCTACCAGCGGTATTAGAACTATTTGTTTCAATCATCTCACTTTTGATTAAATACATATACGTACGGAAGCACAGGCCTCGGGCATACCGACAAAGGTGCGATTCATACTTTGTTTGTTTGTCCGTTCCGTACTCCGTATGCCTTAAAATTTCGGCAAAGTTGAACTGAATTAAACATAGCCGGACATATGACAAAATGAAATTGTGCCGTTTAGTACGGATGAACGGGCATACGGCTGAACGGCCGAAAATAAGAATTGCCGTAAATGTTGCTGAAAAATAATATAAACACATAAAAATAAATAAATTCATCGCCGAAATTGCCAGTTTTGAAAAAATATGTTCAAAACAGTCAAATTATATGGTTGGTGTGAATTTTCCCCCCGGAAAATCTACCCCGGGGTAAAACTTCCGGGGGGAAAATTTTCACCGGGGTAATTTTTCCGGGGGGAAAATTTACACCGGGGGAAAATTTACACCGTGACAACGGCTCTGTCCGTACACTTTAGTTTTGCTACCGAACCTGCCACAGTTTATACTTTATGCGCAGGCTTTTTATAGTGCAGCTAACATTCTGGTGACTATAGGTATATAATATGTAACCAAGAGTACATAATAGCGTCTCAGTCTATATAGAAGAAGAGTGAGACACTCTCCAGCCTGCCTGTGTTCTAGCAAAGGCAGATGCGCTGGTCGTTTTCCGGCTACATGTTGACATTTTGTGCAACATGTGGCTGGCCAATCTGAAACAAGCTCCTATTCTCTGATTGGTCAGACACCTGTGCACGTGCTCCAATCATATAACGAGATAGGGATAAAAGGTTAATACTTAATAACTCATTATTCATTTATAGTCTGCTTGCAAAGACACCTTTGGGGATATTTTTACAAACTTTCAGCGAAATTGATTGATAAACTTTTAAGAAATTCAGAAAAGTTTATCTCAAAAGTTTCTCAATCAATTTCGCTGAAAGTTTGCCAAATTATCACTAAAGGTATTTGCAACCATTTTTTAATGTTTTTGCAAGTAGACTATGAATAAATAATGAGTTATTAAGCTTTTATCCCTATCTTAATGCTTATCAACGCATCAGCGATTATATACTCAAGTGTGTTACGCAGAGAATCTACGCGCTGATTGGCTTGCCACATGTTGCACAGAATGTCAACATGTAGCCTGAAAATTACCAGCGCATGTGCCTGTGCTGGAACACAGGCAGCCTGGAGAGTGTCTCACTGTTCTTCTATATAGACTGCTTAGTTTGGACATTGCAAAAGCTGACGATTCTATTAACCATGACCTGATGTTAGCAAAACTGTTTGCATTTGGGTTAAATCATGATGCACTACAGCTAATGAAGTCTTTCTTTACGAATAGACAGCAACTAGTCCAAGTTGGATCAGCAAAATCAAGTATACTTCCAGTTTTAACTGGTTTGCCACAAGGTTCAGCCTTGTCTCCTTTGTTATTCAACCTCTTCTACGCTGATCTCACATGGTCTAATCCAAACATTACCGTAATTCGATACGCAGATGACACCAGCATTTACAGTTCAGGACCTAATTCTGCAGCTGTTTGTGTCGATTTGCAAACTAAATTTAACTTAATCCAACAGTATAAATAAAAACTGCAATAAATTGCAATAAAATTTTCTCAAATTAAATGTAGCAAAAACTCAAATGATTATTTTTTCTCGCCAACAACCTCAGATCTCACAAATCTATATCAAATCAAATCATTTCTGCGTCCAAATCGAGAAAAGTACTCGGATGGATTTTGCAGTCCGATCTTAAAATAACGAAACAAGTGTCAAGTATGATTCAAAAAGCTGCTACCTGTCTAGCGAAATTGCGTTATATTCGAAATCTTTTGTCACAACAACAACTTATTTCTCTTTACAAAATATACATTCGCTGTTATTTAGAATATTGCCCTACGCTGCAATTAAGTGCGCCTATTGCCGAGTTGGATCGACTACAAAGATTACAAAACATTGCCGCTCGACAGTTATTACGCATACCCTGGTTCACTCCGACTGCTTCTATTCCATTGGAAAGTCTCAAAAGTCGACGAATACACCATGCGTTAAAAATGACGTATAACGCTATCCGCTACAGTCAGCCTTATTGTATATCTGAATTATTCCAACGCAGCATTAATCCACATAACTCAAGACATAATTACAGGATCACGCTTCCTAAAAGTAATTCTGACTACATGCACAGATCTTTCGCGATGATATGCTCCAAACTCTGGAATGCTTTACCTGACGACGCAAGAATCAAAAATTCCTACGAGGACTTTAAAAAAATTAGCCAACATCATTATGATTGAACTAACTACACTTGCATGCTGATTATTCTTAGTCGTAGTTGCTTTAACGAGTTTGTCCTCATGCTCCAACGACTTTAAATAAAATTAAACAAGTTGTCCGAGAGTGTCCGTAAAGGCTGTGCGGATGTCCGGAAGACACGTTGAATTCAGATAACCTTATGTCCGTATCCTTAAGCAACCACTGAAACAGCCAACTAAATAGGTAAGGGCTTTATTAGTCACGTGTGTGTGTTCACTGAAATGCATCAGCGCATTGCAAAATTTTGTTAGATTGGTCGTAATATCAGTTCAGTAGCTACAATTTAGTGTGCTTAGAACTTTTCATTATCACACGCTTAGTACGCTGCAGAGTATGTAGGCGTTATTTTATGTACATATACACGCACTGTCCGTAAAGTGCCCGCGGAAGTATGAATTAATTCTGCTTGCAGAAACGGACGCGGGCAAATGTTACGGACAACTTTCGGTCACCTACACGTACAGGTTACAACTATGGACATTCCCGGACAAGACTGTAATCTGTATGAACTAGGCTTAATTATTGATTTGGAACTACATATGAAACATGAGTCCGCTTTAACCCATTGACGCCCACAGGTCCTCTCTCTAGGCAGCCAGTCTTTGACCCCTTCCAGTTTTTTGGCCATTGCTCAAGCTTAGCCCTGTGAAGAACTGTCCGAAAGCGTACGTTTTGCCTAACTTTGGCAGAATTTTAAGCCGATTGACCGGTAAAGCATGTCCAGCTCCACAGTTTAATAATAGTATATATCGTAGTCCACAAGTAAATAGTGGGATGCACGAAAGTCACAGAATTGGCAAGTGTGGTTGTTCAAATACTTGGACGTGAGGCAAGTTATATTTGTAACCAGGAAAAAAAATAGTGATTTTGCGTACCTGCCAAATTAATAATAATAATTTTATTTAAAGTCGACAATACACGAGCATGGTTCATTTACGTACTCGACTAAAATTTCGTCAAATAATTTAGTTTAATAGATCATTTTAAGTTCTCCGATTCGTTTCAAATTTGCACATAACTTACATTTGTAACTTGGGTAGCCCCCCTTAACTGACTAATTTAGTATTAATAAAAATAGTACCTTACTAATAACATGAGAGTAAATTTATTGACATATTATCCAATTTATACCTATTCAATACTTTAAAGCAGAACTCGTTCTCTTAGGTTACATCACACAAAAACAGGCGGCTTAGTAACACTATAATTTTCTACCAGTGGCTTAAACTGAGAATAATTCGAGTAATTGTTGGTAATGACTTTTTAGTCTCATTCCTTGACATTTCAGTTTCATTTCTTTTATTGTATTTTTAACAATATTGTGCAGAGTCGTCTACATCAATTGAGGACAGACTAACAAAGGTCACACAAAGGTCACTAGGGAGGAATTTGCAAGTTCTTTTTAATATTAGTGTGGGAGGTAAATGGAAGTACATTGGAAGGTACAAATAATAATGTTTCTTTATTTATAGGAGGTTATATTCACTAGTTGAACTTGACCTTAAGTTTAGTTCATTAGTTTACCTTAACCAAATTTAACAAGTAATAGCTTAAATTAAGACAATTATCTGGCCAAGGTGACATTTATGTCGAATTTTAGTTAGTGACGACAAGTTTTTTTTTATCGACAGTGACGTTTTAAAAAGCCTGTCATATTGTGGCAAATTATAAAAATTACAATTCAAGAAGTTCGACGCCTTTATATACGTTCTGTTTTAACCATGTGCAAAGTTTCAATTGGATCGGTTTCTGCAGCTGACAGTAATCTTAAAAAAATGAGCATCATAGCTGAATTCCAGAAACCTGAAGTTTGCCTACACATACGTATTTTTCAAAAAATATAGCTAATTTTTCTGTACTAAAGTCCGTTGAGAAACATTTCAGAAGCCAAAAAGTAGCTATCGAGAAAATAGTTTGAATGTCGAATGAATGAGAAAATAGTCAATGTTGGTCAACGTATTTCGAAAATTTTTCAATTTTTTGGAAAGGTTTGCCTGCACAAACGACTATTTGAAAAGTTACAACTAACAATTAGTAGAGTAGAGTTCTGCCACTAGCAAATTTACCGGGCCGGGCCGAGTCGCGCGCTTCCGGGCCGGGCCGTCTCAGCATAATAATTTTCCTTGTCACCACACCAAGCTCATTTATTGGCCAAAGTTTAGAACCTGCGTAGACCAAATTTTTTATAGCCCACTTCTTTACCAGGGTAACCGAATTAATTAATTAATTATTTATTTATAATTATCCTCTGACAAAATTTCGATAACCCTTTAATCAAGAAAAAATACCAAAATTTTGCAGTGGTGCAATTGCAGTGCTGTTTTGGCTGTCTGGAAAGCCACCCCTTATGTATTACTACTAAATGCCAGCAACTGAGGTCAGTCCTCATAGACTTTCAGAGGCCAAAAAGCAAGCGAGGACTAACTGCTAGCACTAGACATCATAGTACGTACGTACGCGGGTCACTTAGTTTAAAAATTGCAACAACTGTGAATAAAAGCTCGCAGAAAACTCGAAGCAAGAAAACTTGAGAAGCAATTAGATTGCTCGTACAGTCCAATTTCCTTCAAGCATTATGCAATAAACTACTCGTGCTCGAACGAGCATACTACTTTAATTTTGGCCAGTACTGTAAGTCAATAATAACTAGAGCAGTTCATCGGGAGTGAGCGAGGTAAAAAATCGATTAGGGATTAGTTTATTAAGGTAGTAGTGGAAGAATTAGTCAATAATAAATAATCCGGGTCCAATTAATGTACATATATTTAATGACTATTTGAGAGACGACGGCGTTTTCTACAGTTTCATTTTTAGCTGCGGCAACCACTTCGCAATTATATTATTAATTGACTCGGGACTCGCTCTTAATCCTCCGTTGCAGATAGTCAATGTCTTCCGTTTGTACCACGACTATGGTGGGAAAGCCGTGTGCCTCTCCATGCAACACGGCCCTCGCCACGTTGGCGAATTTAGCCTTTGTGTCGTGTCGTGGGCTGGGTTAGGTTATGTATATGTACACGGCATGCTTTTAGTCGGTTCGTAATTGCGAAGAATATTTTATAATGCCTCAGATTGTTTTCGCACTTGGCATAGAAAATATCGTCTACACCTAAGATACAGTCGACAGCACCATACCCAGGAATTCGATGGTCAGCTAGCCGCAATTCTGTTGAGTGCGACCAAACCTGTACTGATGCTCTCTCAGATGGTCGCTAACGTATTTGATCCGTCCACCCATCGCCGTGTCCCAATAAAGAAGTTTCGTGATCGAGTGAAGAAGACCGGGATGACTTCAATTGACTTTTCAAATTCTTTATTCGTTTGGAAGTGACGCATAAAGTAGTTCAGAAATCTACGTAGCCACTTTTCTTCTTTTTGCAGCCGTTCGTTTCGATAAATATTTGGTAAACTACATTGGGGGCGTCAATTGTAAGACACACTTGAAATCAGTAGATATGTAACCCAACACAGCTGCTGCCGCCCGTTCAAACAGTGTTCTAATCTCAAACCAACCCATTTGCATTTTGTGAGCGTGGTACCAAGTGATCAATACATCGGTGCACGTTTTGAGCAGAAACTACGCTGTTTGAGTCAGCGATTCATCACAAGAATGGCCGTCAGCTTGCAATGATAGGTACAGAACAGCCACCAGAACAGCCAGGACAGTAACACAATCCCATACGTATTGAATAGGGCGCAGCTAAGAAACGAGAGCTTGTGTTCAGCAGCCAGCGTTACGGTAATAGCGCTTTCCGTTTGTGTCAGTCCAGCCGACTATTTTTGCCGTTTGCTGTTGGATGAGCCAGGTCGGCCAGGTGTAATGTCCCAGATTCACAACGTAGTTGATACCTTGCGAACTGGCATTTCTTTAGTTTTCAGTTTCAAACCATCCATTACAAGCTTAACCATCCAATTTCGTAAATGTCGCCAAAAAATGTCACTGTAAATTAGAATATCGTCCATGTATACTGTACAAATGTTCCATTGCAATCCTGCTAGGGTTGATTCCATGTGTCTTGGAAATGTTGCCCCTGTATTGCAAAGTCCAAAAGGCATCCAAGTGTACACGTACAATTCACCAAAAGAGGTAAACGAGTAATGGCCAATAGGTAACACCCTAAAGCCCTGGACAGAAATATCATGACACAAAGATGCAAATAAAATTATCACAAGAGTGGTAGTATCACGTATTACTTATATAATCAAAACTGCACCAGATTTGTTGGTAGGGGAGTAAGTGGGACATTAACCAAGGTAATGGCTCTTAGTAAGCAAACAAACAATGATAACAGCTGGGGCTAAGTAAATCCAACCAGTTACTTGCAGAGGAAATTGTGTAGCAGCTGCTAACTATCGCAACGAGCCTCATTTTACACTTGCTGCTTTTGCTAGTTGCCCACGAAAAAAGGTAGGGCTAAAAATAATTAGCCCGCCCCGCTCGCTTAGAAGGTGTGCAAATTCTGCAAAATTCCCAGTTCCCAATCAACTTTTCTTAACAAGACCATTAGTTTATACTTTAATTACATTGAATTTATAGTAATAGTGACTTTCAAAGAGTTCAGGTAATTAATTTAACTTTAGCAGTTGCTTCACGCTATGCAGCACGTTTATAGCACAGTTTTAGGACTTTTTAACGCATTTGTTACAGAACTAAACTCACGTTTTTATAACTTTGTTACTTTTTTACTTTTTTCTACTTTGATGACATTTTAAGTTCACTCTGATTCTACTAACAATACACAATACTGACTATTTAGAAAGCATACGTTTGCAATAAGGTGTGACGTTTTAACGTACTGCTGATACGATACAGTGCAATAATTTATTGATATCTCTAAATCGTGACTAAATCGGATCTTCGTAAAAATGTGTGCTTCATCATTCGAGAGATCAAGAGATCAGTTTAGGTCACTTGATGGATTCTAGTCCAACCTCGCAGTTCAACTCAGTCCCTCTGTTCACTAACTCAGTCTGAATACTTACGATTGGCGGTAAGCTTATTTACACACAAACAGTAATACTAATAGTACTACCTCCACATGCGACTGCGTTTTCCTATACATTTTCACTGACAAAACTCACCCTTTAATCTTAACTAAGATCTCGCTAACGTGTTGAGCAACTGGTTTCAGAGAATTGAGCTAGGTACTTGGACAAGCTGTTTGCTCTGCCCCTTGTGATTCAGAAGAAAAAAACCAACGCCTAGGATAACAAGGAACGTAAACTCTGTTTTAAAGGCCTAGTATAGCTCCTAGTATAGCTAGTATAGATGTCAGGGGACAACTCCAGATCAACTTCCCAAATGCCGCCTCAGTAAACAGAACTTCACTTCTTTTTCACTTTTTGACTATCAACTAAACTCAAACTCGAGACTAGAGTTGTGTGACTTTGCGTAAAACCAGAAAGATATAACACAATATCCAGATGTCGCAGTTACAATCTACTTCCTAAATAATTTGACCACTTGATATCCTACTTTGACTTGTCTATATATACTTGACATACAGTACAGTTCAGAAATAGCGTCCATTAAAGCCGGCTTCAACTTCAATGAAGCAAAATTGGCTTCATTGAAGCCAAATCAGCTTCAAAACTGCTGTCAAAGTTTTGACATTTGATGAAGTGTCGGTTATGCTGTTTCCTACCTACTTACAAGGCAGGTTGGACAGCTGTTTGTCCAACCAATGAGCCGTTTCGCTCCCTGCCTTTTTGCCGACTTAGCTAGGTTCATTTCATTTCGACTAGAAAACCGCAATGGGTTTTCCACTTTTCCTCGTACCTGAGCAGCCGCTCGGCTGGCATCAAGTCCAAACAAGCACGATTTGAGGGTTGAGTTGAACTAAATTTGGATAGATTTTGCTGCGACATGCTTGCAGTGCTGAGGATATTCTTCGAATATAATACGCGGCACGAAGATTTTTTAGTGCCACCATTATTATAACTAAACATGAACACCATCATATCCTTTTCTAGCCGGCAATATCAGAAATTATGCTTAAACAGTTACTATATTAGAAAAATTTATATGGCACCGTTTAGCCTGATGGATATGTTTATCTGCATATGTAAGAATTAAACAATGTGGGCAAATTTGTTTCGGCTGGTGATCTTCACTCGCGCAATCGCGGTCTTTTCCGGTTACTTTAGCAAAATTCCGAATGTACATACATGCACGCTAAAAATGGATTGCTAACCGCAGCTGCAGTGTCTGTCAGCCACTGACGCAGTATAAAGTTTGATGATACTTAAATTAACTTCATCTATTCCACATATGTTACATACTTAGGATTTGGACTACGTTTGCAGCTTGTGTTTTATACTCTCATTTGTGACAAAGAGATGCTCTTAGAAAATATTGCAACTGCAAGAGAAAAAGCTCGTTTTACAGGAGGAACATTGTACTTCAGTAGAAATAAATTTTATTTAGTCAGTACTAACGTTTCATTATTTGCATACTAGCAGGTCACTAAAACATCAACTTCTGCCCTACCACGCACGGTTGGTAGGCAGTGGCATCTTAAGTCTGAAACCATCCGGTTCCAACGCGTTAATCAACAATCTGCGAAACATTGTCGCAACAGGTTTCGTCACAACACTGTTCAATGAGGTTACTGGCACTATGTACCGACATGTTCTGTATGATCCGACAAACGCTCGCACAAATGGTGTTGCTTGTCGCTACATAGGCTACGTATGTATGTAGTACACTTACGTACACAATATGATACACACACCCACACAAACAATGGTTTTTCGAGACCTGCCAGCAGTTTTACATAGAACTGCATGTAATCATACCAGATGACTGCACTATAGTATATACAAACGTGTGTGTATATGTGTGGGTGTGTTTGTGTATAGGTGTATGTTTACCTAGGTTTATATTATAAGTCGGCTCAAGGCCTATTACACAAAGGTTGAAAGGCTATTCAAGAATCCTATGAAGAGACCCATTAAACTATTGCAACTTGCTCTGCAACGAAGAATTCAACTCTAATGCACCTATATATCGTGTGCATTGTCAACAAGTTTTGATAGTTCACTATTTTTACGTAACATTATAATTATAATTAACTGAATTAATAGTAATAATGCAACCGTACATGGGCGTGTGGGGGTATTGCTCCCCCCAACCCGACCCCGACCCAAAAAGAAAGGTCCGCTCTACCCCCAGTTTTAACCCCCCCTAAATGAGCAAAAATTGACATCTCTCCCACCCCCGGTCGACGGCTCGCTCCCTCCCCCAGATTTCCTCAGCTGCATATGTGTGAATGTAACCTACGCCAGACCCTACGGTGGTAAGCGGTAATTTGGTAGGCACTGGGCAGCCCGTTGCAGATTATTTCTTTGTGTGTGTGATGGCTTCGTAGTTAGTAACTATTTATTGATGAGTTTGTTTGAATGACCCTTCAACCTTTGTGTAATGCATTTTGCGCCGACTTATAATATGAACCTAGGTAAACATGCACATATACACAAACACACCCACACATATACACACACGTTTGTTGGGACTTGATACCAGCCGAGCGGCTGCTGAGGAGCGAGGAAAACTGGAAAACCAATTTCACTTTTCTAATCGAAATGAAATGAGCCTAGCTAAGTCGGCTAAGGTAGGGAGCGAAACGGCTCATTGGTTGGACAATCAGCTGTCCAACCTGCTTAGTAAGTAGGTAGTAAACATCATAGCCGATACTTCGTCAAAAGTGAAAACTTTGACAGCAGTTCTGAAGCTGATTTGGCTTCAATCAAGCCAATTTGGCTTCATTGAAGCTAAAGCCGGCTTCAATGGACGTTATTTCTGATCTGTACTGTATATGGTCAACCTAGGCTACTTGTACAAACACTTGCTAAGGACAAGGCAAACGGGTTAAGTTCTGGCGGGGAGCTGAACTGGATCACGAGACGGCGGCAAGTCGACTGAGATACAGATGACCTGGGACTGGGGGCGGCAGAATAGAACCTATTGCATAAAACTACATCTACATGCACTACAACTGCTATACCTGCATTTTTTCAGTTTTACATGAGTTACATCAGTGTGTATACATTACAGGTCTACATCCATACATTTGTGCATCTAATGTATCTACATTTACATAGCAGTGTTAAAAATTTCTAATGTGATACTTTACATCGATGTAGTTATATTCTACATCGATTTCATAAAAAATGTGACTACATTAATAGCAAACATGTAGCTACATTCTTGATTGGGTTTGACCACAATCAAGCTACTGTGTTAACGACATTTTTATATTTATCCGAGTTATTGTCTGACAAGCATACATAATAATGGTTTTAAAGATGGGAGGGCTAAGCTAAATTTTGTTGTTTTATTTGTCCTAAAAATTCTCAGAATTTCAAAAAAGTTACAAATTTGAAACATGTTTGCTTATCATTAAAAAATTTAAGCAACCCAAACTCGGAGTGCATTGCTGATCGATTAAGCTATTATCAGACCTACATACTACTATATTGGAGCAACTTTTGCAGCAGATGTAGTTGATGTATCAAATGTATCTACATCTACTACATATGTACATTTATAGTAAACTAACGTAGCAGATGAAATATATGTGGATACCTCTGCTACATTTTTGGCGATATCACAGATCTAGGGCTACATCGATACATTTGTTTTATGAAACTGGACTATGCAGCTGATGTAAATGTAGCTACATTGATGTATAGATGTAATATGCAAATGTTGAATAATTAGGGTTAATCCCCATTTGAGGCGGGTTTTCCCGCTTCTGAAACGTCGAAATTATATCGAAAATATAGCGTTGGTTTCATATCTTCGCATTTAAGTGAGAACTCACAAAATCACACTTTTTACTAGTTTCTAAAATAGCAATATTCGTTAATACAGTCCCGGCCAGAAATAACGTCCCTTCGTCTCCGCGAAGGCGAAGATGCGAAGTCGCGAACATTAAATTAGCACGAAGGCAAGCTGTAAAATATTTGCAGCTAGTGTGCCAAGGCCCAGTCTGGCTACATATGCGTGAAATACGTACGCTAAGCGCATTTACGCCTATGTGCATTAGCAGGCTGACCCTTTGACCTGCAAAGGAATGTGCAAAGAGGTCATTAATTACTACCGGGAATTATTCGCGAAGCCGCGAAGAAAAGGTCTTCGCTTTCGCGAAAATAGGTACCATAGTTATGGCCGGGACTGTAGAATAGCGCTCTGCGCTGTGTTTGTGCTCTTCCGAGATAGTAGAACGGCTGCCAGATACTTTTTGCCTTTCTGTGCTGGCTTGCGGAAGTCGAAAATGATGACGTGTCGCATGAATAAGAATATATTTCAACATTTCGAGAAGTCTCTCCATATTTAAATTGTAGCGTCCAAATTTGTCAATAAAACTTAACATTTAAATTATTTTTATATATTCGTAATTATATTTGAATGGGGAAGCTAACCTAAATTCAATTTGGCCAAAAACCAAAATTTAATATACTACTCATGTGTGGCTGGCTTGCCACTGTCGACGAATTTTCTGAAGACGGGGGGTTGGCACCGGCGCGCGAACAGGGGTTAAGTATTTAGGCCCCGTGTGTCATTGAGGGTTAGGGTTAGGTCCCCTTAAGTTAGGATGATGCTGTGAGATTTTATTTGTTTTCTCCTATTTTGAAATTGTTATTGTTTTTATGTTCAATAAAAATATTGAAATTCCAATAAAATTCTGAACTCAAAACCTGCCTTCTTCGGGCTTCCTAGGGATTGTTGTTTGTAGACGCCCTTGGAGGGCTTTGCAGCTGTTCTGTGTGGTTCCGTGTGTGACCCCGGACTTAGGTAGGGCCTGATTTTGAGTGATTCTGAGCAGTTTGCCCCGGTCAGCAAACGTTAGTCTGCATTCCATCCGGGCTCGGGCGCACGGTCATTTCTGTCCCTTGGCCCTCGCCGTGACGGTCTAAATTCTAAGAGCCCCGTGGTTTGCAGCATAACGCAAAAATTTAGTTTTCTGCAAAATTCCCCTGGCGGTATGACGACTGGATAGACTGGAGCGGGAGCCTGGGGGCGGCTGAACCGGTCTGGACGACCTGGGCGCTGGACTGACTGGACGCAGCCTGGGGTGTGGCGGCTGGACACGAAGAGGACCTGGGGGCCAATGCAAGTTGCCGGTGTGGTGGTGTGTTGCAGGCTCGCCTGGTCAAATGACTTGCACCTTCCCTCGGTGTACGTCCATATCCGCGCCACTATTCTGCTGGAGGCCTGGAGCGTCGCAAGACGCTGTGCTCCTCTACTTCCTGCATGAGTAATTAACACGGTTAAATAGCCTGGACCATCGTGGTTTTGAACCTTGGCTAGGATGACGGGCCCACGGGGCCGCCCTTGTGGTGAGTCTCCAGGTAACACAGCAGTCTGACAGCAGTGCGTCTTCACGTACTGTCTAGAACTGCATACAGGTTCTTTATGAACTACATATAGCCATATGGCTGCGCCCGAGAAGTAGACAGACAGACAGACCTGGGGCACGGGCCCAAATGAAGCGCCATTAGATGCCGAGACAAGAAAATATACAAAAGTTAGAACAAGAAAATGCGCTCAAAATGGGCATAGATAGGGGCACGGGAGCAAATGAGAATAAAAATCAGGACCAATTGTCCTCTAGCAAAATTTTTACCCGACTCTTAGCTAAAGCTGTAAAAGCGGCATTTTCTTTGTAGTCTGCATTTCAAACAGCAAAACACGACACTTCCTGCTCTAAAAAGGCCAATTTATTGCATGTATATATTCGGTGGCACACTGATAGCACGTCAAATTAGATATCCAAACCAGAGTCTGACCAAAAATGCTGAACACTGGGAGAAATCAGGGCCCGATTTATCGAAGCAAAATGTTCGTCATCAGAAATGTTCGTCATCGAAAATGTTCGTCATCGAAAATTTTGGATTGATCGAAACATTTTCGATGACGAACATTTGCTTTTTCGATGACGAACATTTGCTTTTTTCAACAGCGAGTTCGTCATCGAAAAAGCAAATGTTCGTCATCGAAAATGTTCGTCATCGAAAAAGCAAATGTTCGTCATCGAAAAAGCAAATGTTCGTCATCGAAAAAGCAAATGTTCGTCATCGAAAAAGCAAATGTTCGTCATCGAAAAAGCAAATGTTCGTCATCGAAAAAGCAAATGTTCGTCATCGAAAAAACAAATGTTCGTCATCGAAAAAGCAAATGCTCGTCATCGAAAATGTTCATTATTGAAAATTTTCTGCGTTCGAAATTAGATCAGTCATTCTAAGTCTAAACATTCTGAATTAGAACATTTTCATTAAAGTCTAAATTCTCTAATAATAACTACTACTAACTACTTCCAATACTACTACTACTACTACCTAAGACTACCTAATATATACTACTAAAATTGAGGTACAATAAAGTATTGAATTTAGTGGTTCTGTCTGGTGTCAATGGATAGTGGCAAACTCTCAAAGTTGATTATTATTTTGTTTCAACTTTTCCGTAACATTAACTAAAGTTTTGAAAAACTCTACGTAAATCCTTTTGCCGAAAGAGAACTAATTTAATAGTTCAGAAAAGCTGAAAAGCTGGTTATGATTTCACAGAGCTCGGTTCATATACTCGCCCTTGTCCTTGTCCCTATCATTTTGTCCTTGAGCAACTCCAAAATTAACTGGCCAAATAAGCCGATTTTTGGCATGAAAATATTTGACCTCAATTCCAGACCGAATACAAAATTCATCTAAAACGCTTCCGTTAATTCTTCACAGCAGCTGACCAAAATGTGCCCTAGTCCTTCTTGTCCCTCTGTGTTCGCAAGGACAAGTATGAACCGGTCTTAAAAATTAAGTATTCCTGAACCAAATGCTTGAAACGGCCAGCCAACTCTCTTTGCAGTATGGTCGCAGATATCAGTTATTCATTTAACAGCTATTAGGGTGGATTCATACTTCAGTAGAGCATACGGACAAAGCCTGTATAATCCGTTTTTTAATTCTTACTTTTTAAGGCAAACGCGCATAGCTTCGGCCTAAGTTGCGATTCATATTTTTGAACAGTATGTCCGTTTGTCCGTATGCCCGGGAGTTTTGGCTTAGTTGAATTGAAAAATTGAAATTAACTTTGCCGGGCATATACGGACAAAGTGAAATAATGCGGTTTAGTATATATAGATGAACGGACATATGGCTGACGGGCAAAGTGGCAGATGGCTGTACGGGCGAAGGTATGAATTGAGCGGCCATTCTGCCGTTCAGTTGGTCCCAATGTCCATACGGCAGTACGGTTATTTTAATAATTAATATTAAAAATTTGTATTAAAAATACTTTTAATTTCAATTATTTTATTATTATTAATATTAAAAATATAATAAATAATATAATATAATCATATAATAAATTAATATTTTGCGCTGTTGTGCTATTTACATTAAAATTTAATTAATAATAAATAAGGTTGGCTATTTATATTTATAGTAAAATTACTGCCAGCTGCTTATGTACCTATAGATTTTCGCAGTTGAAAATTTCAACGGAGGTACCGAGCTCCGTTGAAATGTTTGTCATCGAAAAAATTTTCGATGACGAGCTTTTGTCATTTAGAACATAATAATGTTCTAAAAGACCAAAGCTCGTCATCGAAAAATTTCTCGATGACGAACATTTTCGATGACGAACTTTCGATGACGAACATTTGTCTTTTGATAAATCACCGTTGAAAAAACAAATGTTCATCATCGAAAATGTTTCCATCAATCCAAAATTTTCGATGACGAACATTTTCGATGACGAACATTTTGTCTTTTCAATAATGAACATATATTTTCGATGACGAACATTTGGTTTTTCGATGACGAACATTTGGTTTTTCGATGACGAACATTTTTGATGACGAACATTTGTTTTTTCGATGACGAACATTTTTGATGACGAACATTTCGATGACCAACATTTTCGATGACGAACTTTTGATGACGAACATTTTCGATGACGAACATTTTGTTTCGATAAATCGGGCCCAGGTGGCGGGATTTTAGCAGCTGCGCGCTGTACGAAAGGTAATGAAATAAAACATTTTTTGTTTCGTTTCATGTTCAACAATTTTATCAGACTTTAATGTTTTGAACTGGACATAGAATATATACATTCGACTTCAGCAATTAGCAATAACTTTTGGTGCATAAACTACAGCAAATTTGTTTTTAGTCTCTGCAAAAATACTAAACAAGCAAGTTTAAGATAAAATTCAGGCGAATTTATCGGCCCAAGTGTAGTGTCCTACATGGCCAAATTTGGCCAACTTAATCAGTTGATGTCTATATATACGTAGTTAGTTAGTTTTGTTTCGAAGAATTGTTAACTGTTCTGCCTAAATGTTGGATGATGAGAAATAAATAAATCTGAAAAGACATTAAAAATTATTTTAAAAAATTTTGAGGGCGCATCCGGGGGCACACCGTCTGGCCAAGTTGAGTTGGCAAACTTAAGTTGGCCAAGTTGGCCAAGTTAAGTTGGCCAACTTAAGTTGGCCAAGTTGAGTTGGCCAACTTAAGTTGGCCAAGTTGGCCAAGTTGATTTGGCCAACTTAAGTTGGCCAAGTTGGCCAAGTTGAGTTGGCCAACTTAAGTTGGCCAAGTTGAGCTGGCCAACTTAAGTTGGCCAAGTTGGCCAGGTTGAATTGGACAAGTTGGCAAATTTGCAACAAAGTTAACAGTGTAGGGACACTACACTTGGGCCAATTTATCGAATTTATTGTAAATAAATGTTAAAAACGTCATTTTCCGAATTTGTAGCTCTATTGCCACTTCATTTCATGTAGGTATGTATGCTCATCAATTTTGTTGAAACTGGACACAACTATTGTATTTGCCTGAATAAGCATTTTTAAACTATACAATGACAATGTATTGTAACACTTCATTAAACAAGTTTTACAGACAGAGAAAGTTGACTGCTTTCGCAGCACTACCCCCTTCATTTAAACGTAAACGTTATGGCAATAATCCGCGCCGATTAAACTATTGGTCACTTCTACTAACGCCCGAGCTCATTTCAGAATTTTGCCCACTGTGTCCAGTTTTGGGTGTAACAGATCGGACCATCGTTGACCTTGATTTTGCTGCAACGGGCGACAACATCACGTGTGGTGACGTACCCTCTTCATTTGAAGATGCCTTGACTGCAAACAAATAGGCATATAGGGTATCTGCTTTGTTCAAATTGTCCTATGACCAAACTTAGGCTAATTCTTTATTTACTTTATTGATACACGTATTCATTTCGACAAATTCATACCCCACAGGCCTAAGAATGGGTACATATTAGGTAATGGTAATGGAATTAGTATGGTAATGTTACGTATTAGGTCAAAAGCTGCACACCTAAGTGGAGGCACACTGTCCAATCATGTGATAAATACGGCTGATACGGCCAATGTCATGTTATGCAATCTGTGCATAGCTTACCAATAGCCCTATCTTTGATTAGATGTCCACTTTTAGATCGATGACTGTCGAACTTGTCCAAAGCTAAGTAAACCATTGCCATATGAAGAACATTGTCAAGGGCACGAAAACGGTGGGATAACAGACGACAGCAAAAACCCATTACATTTATCGGGTAGCCTGTGTCCACCAAATATTCAAAACACAGAAGGGAAGCTACCAAAGCGCCAATCCTTAAACAAGATTGTTCATCAAATCAGTTGACTTCACATGTGACTAACTATTATGGATGGATGAACCTGGCGTTGCAGCTATTCTGTATAACTTCTGATATTCGCCAATAATAATTTTTAGCACCTATGTAATATGTATGCTGTAACAAATTTTTACCAAATGAAGAGAAATGATAGCAACTCATTGACGACTCAAAGCACAAATTCAGTTCATTCGTTAGTCGGTAACAGAAAATAGGGCCACTATTTTCTTTTCCATAGACGTTCATAAGTTGGACCAAAAAACCCTATTGTTATCGATAAGCTATAGTTTTCTAGCAAATATAACCTAATTAGGCATAACATGGCGGGAAAATTAATGTGCGCTTTTCGGAGCATAACTCGTATTAATTTGTATCGTTTCGGTTTTAAGTGAAAGCTCCTTTTTTCGGTCTATTCAACTGTGAAAACCATGAGTTAATGAGCGATTTTTAAAACAGTTATAACCAGACATAATCTACGGTAGCAGACAAAATACGTTGTTTCAATAATTTGATGATTTTCAGTTACAAAAGCCGAGTTACATAGATATGTACATACATACCAATGCTTGTTTTAGATAAAAAAGGTACACACTTATCTGCCCAACTAAACTGCAAAAACGGTAGGTAACTGTTAATCCCGTGTTTTGCTATAATAAAAGTTGTAACTCGATTCAGTGTTATCATAAAGTGCAATAACCAGACTTATACTCCACTCAGCAGCGTGCAGTCTACTTATACTGCACGCTTCACGGCACAGTGCACAGCCAGAGTTGGAATCGATTTACAAGTATAGCACTAATGGTTGTGCTAAAAGTAATTGATACGCATGTGTGAAACCTTCGTGCAGGTGTACTCGTGCGCTTCGCGCACTCGTGCTCCTGCACTCGGAGTTTCACAGAAACATGCGTATACTATAAATCACTTATAACACGCCAACCAGTGCCATAACCCATACTTACCTCTAAACGTGTGGTAACTGGACGGACAGCATCATGATGTGTTTTTAAACAAATTTGACGTTTTTTGCCATTATATCATCTTGTCCTAATTTACCACCTAGGTATTCCGGAGTAATTTTTTTAATAGCCGTTTACGAAAATATAAAGTATCTTAACGAAAAATTCCGCCGTGTGGTGCAATTAGCGGCTAGGGCAAATATAAGCTGATACTTCAGCTCCATCTTGCAAATTTTGTATGTACTATAAACGCTATTTTTGTGCGGTTTGTGCGAAATTATGCACGCAATCATGCAAGTAATTTTCGCGCTAATTTTTCCGAGCTAAATTTACGGCGTTTAAGTATGAATCAACCCTAAGTCTAACCAAGATTATTTCAACAGCATCGTTAGGACCCGTGTTAATTTGGCATAACAAAAACGCTAATATGCAAAATTGAACAGACTGAACAGTGACAAGTCACCAACCGTCCAATGCCTGTTGAGTTGCTCAACATGACTGGACCATCGAATCGAATATACGTGATCGTCATGTGCTGAATCTTGTCATACAAGACAATAAAATCAGACACGTCCACTTTCTCCTCGTTCCAAGTGGCGCAGAAAAGAAGAAAAAACTGAAATTAAAGTTTGACCAAGAAATGTGGGACCCTGAGACAAAACGAAACTTGAAGATTTTAGTACATTACCTGATTGGTTTTGCGGTCAAGCAATTTTTGGACAGAGTATAGTCTATATTTAACGCATGAAGACGTCTACTGATTCTATTTGCGCGTTTTAAACAATAAGCAATCTGCACCAAGCTTAACGTAATATTGACTTGAATTACATAGCAAATTTTACATGTCTGACAGTTACATAAAACTAGGGTAAAAACTGCGTGAAAGATAACGCTGAAAATACATCAACATTTGAAATTTATTAAGTTTTTTCCTATAAGTAATATATTTAAAAATATTTTAAAATAACATTCCCACAAGCGGTGGTCGAGCATTTTGACGCACATATCTGCCTTTTCTTTCCAATGGGAATCCGATCTTTGTTTTTCTATTTTTTGTATTTTTACATTATTTTATATTAAATACTTAGAACCATTCGCTTTCTGATTATGTAAGAATTTGCTGCAGCCCACTTACTCTATGTGTTGGGCCCCGTCCAATATTGAGGGTGAACTCTCGCACAAGGTATTGATTAGTTTCCTGAATGGTAACGACACAGGAAAGTGTTGCTTTGCCAATATTTCTGATGCCTTTGTCAGAAATATATTGGGTCGTGAAGAAATCGTTGACAGATGTGCCAGTCTTAAGACCTTCACTGGACGCCAACACAACCAATAGTTCAACCTGAAATGATGCGAAGTTAAAAATTCATGACCGTTGTCATACCGATTTCGAGGGTAAATTCTTAACTTACTATCGCTTTGATATGTTTGGTGCATTTTTAAAATAATAAAAAATTTATTAAGTGGTAACTGCAGTTTGTAATATGACGCAAGCAAATTTTTATCGAAGCGAATTACCATTCCTGATATCGCCGTTGGCTGCATGCTACCATTACTATTCACACAAACATATCGCCAAAACAAGTGCAAGTTTGTTGCAAAATGTATTCGTTATTGCAGCCTGCTGCAAATTAAGTTTAATTTAGAAAAAATTGAGCCCCAATGTCACCGCCTTTTGCATTGACCCTTTTTTATACTGAGGAAGTATCGAACCCCTTAAAATCAGTGCGTCGAATGGTTACTTCTGGCAACCAACATGCCTACATTTAGCCATAATATGTAGGTAAGCGACATTTTGATGACCTTTAACATCTAAATGATCAAAGAATAGAACTTGACCTTTTGCGCCACAATAGTCGTAAAAAACAATTCATATTCTTCAGGCATTGGAGCCATAGAAAGCAAAAATGATAATTCTTTCAAATTATTTACGATGGAATTCATATGCAGACACTGTGGTGTTCCTTTCTGGACGTCAAGTAAGTTGGATGTTTCAGTGGTTGCTGAAAAAATGGAAAGTACATAGCTTTTTACTAGTACATACCAGTAAAAGTACATACTTTTTACTTTTATACTATATTCAGATTAATTCAGATCCTACGTAATTTCGGGTAGGTCAATTTTCCAGTGTTAATTAACACTGGAAGGGTAGGTAGGTAGGTCGATCAGCTACCGTATAGGGTTGTTTTGATGCGACCCATTTTCAATTGATTTGATTTGATTTGATGTGGGCTTCTTGAAAATCAATTGATTTGATTTGATTTGATGTGGGCTTCTCAAAAATCAATTGATTTGATTTGATTTGATTTGATGTGGGCTTCTCAAAAATCAATTGATTTGATTTGATTTGATGTGGCCTTCTCAAAAATCAATTGATTTGATTTGATGTGGGCTTCTCAAAAATCAATTGATTTGATTTGATCAAGAGTATGATTTGATGTGGGCTTTTCAAAAATCAATTGATTTGATTTGATTTGATGTGGGCTTCTCAAAAATCAATTGATTTGATTTGATTTGATGTGGACCGTCTCAAAAACCAATTCATTTGATTTGATTTGATTTGGACCTTTTGAAAATCGATTGATTTGATTTGATTTGATTTGATGTGGACCGTCTCAAAAACCAATTGATTTGATTTGATTTGGATCTTTTGAAAATCGATTGATTTGATTTGATTTGATTTGGACCTGTTGAAAATCGATTGATTTGATTTGATGCATCAAAAATCAAAACTGCATCAAAACTAGTTTTGATTTGATGCAGTTTCCACATCAAAACAACCCTACTATAGCGCCTGCAGTACACAAGAGCTGGATGTTCAATATTCAAAAAGTGACTGCCGGAGTGGGCTCGAACCACCAACCTTCCGATTGCAAATCGCACACTCTACCAACGGAGCTAACCGGCCGTTGATCATCAGCAAAAGCAGATCGATGTCTACTGGAACTTGAAAACTATGAAGCGACTTAGTAAGCAGAGTCAATTGAAAAACATGGAATAAAACAATTAGAACTTCAGAAAAAATGAAACGAAATAGAAGTCGGAAATTTCACAACGTTAAACGAACGAACGAACGCATATACCCTAATGTATACTTACATGCATTTGATTTTGACATCAGCGTGTGTTTTGAATAAGAACGGTATTGGTTAAACTGATCTGCCGGTAGCGGATATGCATTTTTTAACAAAGTTAATTCAATTTTAGTGAACTTTTATTAGTAGGTTTACACTTCACTGCTTACGCACTAGCCAGTCTGTTATGGTTATGCACAAACAAAATTGACAGAAACAAGAACTACCCTTGCGTCCAAAATAACAATAATAATTAATTCACGCTGCAATCTTGGCAAAAAACCCTGCTCTGATGTTGTAAATGAGAATTAGGGCCTATGAGACTCGGGGGCTGTGGTGTAGTGGTAGCATGCTTGACTTCGAAGCAGGCGGCCCGGGTTCGATTCCCGGCGCCTCCATTTCTTTCATTCTTTCTAAATTGGGGCCTCCTCTTTCTCTTAACATAGTGGCGACCGTGACATAGGACGGAGAGGATAGGGCCGGGTCCTCAGGACAGCCCTATACCCGAACCGTCTTCGGAGGTGGGTTAGGAGGCTCGCGGCCCGCGGCCCGCTACAGGCCCGGGCAGAACTCTAATAGGAGCCCCATGCCCTGGGTTGAAGTTGGCACTTCAACCCTCAACGGTACTCGTGCTGTGTGCAGTATGAATGTGTACATAGTCTCTTTCCTGTGTGGTCTGTGTGGTCCCTCGGTTAAGGGTAAGCCGGAAGACCCTCGGTTTCGGTTAGGGGTGAACCGGAGAAAACCCTCGGTTTCGGTTAGGGGTAAGCCGGAGAAAACCCTCGGTTGCGGTTAAGGGTGAGCCGGTCAAAACCCTTGGTATTGGTTGGGAATCGTTCTGGGTCGATCGAGAAACCCTGTGGTTGCGGGTAAGCCAGGAAACCCATGAGTGTGGTGTGACTGAAGTAGGCTTGGAGTCCTACGTGTGAATGTGCTACGCCCTTGAGGCATCGGGTTCACCCCGGGAGCATGAGTATCGACAGAGTATCGTTGCAGGGACGCAACGATGTTCGAAGGGGGGACCCTGTTGTAAATGAGAATTAGGGCCTATGAGACTCGGGGGCTGTGGTGTAAGCATGCTTGACTTCGAAGCAGGCGGCCCCGGTTCGATTCCCGGCGCCTCCATTTCTTTCATTCTTTCTAAATTGGGGCCTCCTCTTTCTATTCAACACTGATGCGCGATTATGGCCGCGTTCAATATTTCCTGCGGAATATAGACACTCCAAGGTCATGATCAGTACTCAATCAGGAGGTACACTTCTCACTCAGCAGATGACTCAAGCTTGTTACATGCCAATTGTTCTGCTTCAACTTCTTTTCACTTGGTGACTCAATAAATAACATAGGTATGTGAATTGAATTCCAGAAGGGTCATTGATAAATTTGTAGAATTTTTCATAGGTCCTATGTATGTATGTACTATATATGTAGATTTGATGAAATAACAAAGTAAAATCTGACCAAAAAATGCTAGACCCTGAGACAAAAAGAAACACGCTCTTTCATTAAAAAAGAACGGTCTGACTTTAGAATAAGATAGATATATATTCATTCAGGATTTGATCAGTACATTTGGCTATGGTTGCCTGTGTGGTGCTTTTACGTTTCAACTTTCGATTAAATCTTTTCGGTCTATTTGTGGTAATAAGCAAGGGTTTAATGTAGATAGGCCAGTGGATATGTACGGAGCTGATGACTTCAGTCTCTAACGTACGTTGATACAGTATTATTTAACTAACCATTAGATGGTGCAACCAGAGTATCCGTACAGAGTTGAATCCGGGGATGTCGACAGGATGCCACTAAACGTCTGTTTTTGGCATTTAAACGTATAATTTTGTTCATTCGATTCCACTGTTCCACAACCAAAACCACATCTTTGTTTGAACATTTTTTTAAACTCACCACTGGCTGTTTACTGCTTAGTAGAGCAGCATTTAAACTAGCAGCTATTCGGCGGACATCAGTTCGACTGTAACTATATATATCCGAGTCGAAGGAACAATCAATTTTCGGGGTCGCCTAGAAAACATATATGACATCAACAAGCTCTTCTGCTGAGTGACAAGGGATTATATTGCGAGACCTGAGTTTCAATATTACCGAGAAAATATCAAACTCGACCACATTTTGTGAATAAAATAATTTTTAGTTACTACTAACATAAACACAAACAATGGTCAACTAAAGTTGTCAAGCAAAATTAGCATTTCCAAGGGCAATCCACAGAAAACAAGTCTGCCAGGTTGGCAGTAAATCTGCGAAACATTTTCTGTTCTTCAGACATGCAACGCGCATAACAGGTGAACCGTATTCTTCAGATTTGTTCTGCTGGAAGGTATTTTTCGCGGAGTACGATTTTATATCTTTGCTCTGTAGACGTGGCCTATGTAAATTGAGACAATACCTGTAGAGTTAGAACAAGCTAATACATTTTGTGCAACATTTTTTAGAATGCACAACTTTAGACGCATATCGGTCTACAAATACACTGCTGTAGCTATGTATGTGTTTACCGCTATCTGTTTATTTGGTAACTAGTTATCATTACAAAAATTTCATACCATGCTAGGTGGCTTCAACTCGGGCCTGAATGGTTCTTCGCTTTCAATGCCAAGATGCTTTTCCAAACGCTTTTTTCGCCAGACACAAAGCATAACCCACATAGTGAAAATTCCCCAGGGTACAACAACCAACAGTAAATATATTGCGAATATCTGTCCACCTAAAATATATTGTACCTAAAAATCGTACATCCCTTAAAACATTTCCAAGTGCCGTGACAACCATGAGCTAACGCTCCATTAATAAATATAAACAAATAGTTATGTAAGCAATTAAGCCACTGTTTCAGTCAAGCTTAAAATGTGGCTGACAGTCTGAAACTCCATAACTTACTGAGAACAGTTAACAACAATTACTGTAAGCAACTTAAATTAACCAAAAATTTATGACGCTGTATGCTGCGCCTTTTAAAGTAAAACTGGGGTGCAGAAGAGTGGCATACTCTTCTTATTATGGACTCTTGATAGAGTTCAGCTGAACATGATAAAATTATACCATAATATATATCAAAAGTATTTATTGTACTGTAGGTACATGCTATTTTACCTGATAACTGCTGAGGCGTTGTAGATACAGCGGCATATGATGTGGTGTTCCCTGCGAACAAAAAACGCGTGGTTTAAATTGGTCAAAAATAAGAAAAAATACAATTTCTTACGATTCGCAGAGCAAAAAATACTTCTAGTACAAAAGTACCTACGTGTCAAAGTAAGCCCTGAGCAAGTGAACAAAATTTTATGATCATAGGTTGTGGACTCGTGGTCACTCAATTGTCAACTTTGAATAAATGTATATACATAAAGTGATAATTTTTTTATCAGTCCATTACTCATGTTAAGGGGGCGCTCCGGTGTAAGTTTTATCCCCTCGAAATTCCCCCCCCCCCCAGGTGTCTACATTTAATTTTTAAATTAATTCTACGGGAATCATATCAAGTTAATACAATGAAAACAATATGTGTGGGTACATACATTGCCTGCTATCTTTCAGTTATGATTATTCACACATTTTTCAGTGTCACCGTCACATATCGTAGATGCAAGATTTGGTAAAGCACGATAGACAGACACGGATTCATCTTAACGGGCTTAACGTTAGCTATGTATTTTTGTAGACACTGAACTGACTAGACTATGTCAATATCTGTTCTTGTGCTGAAGCTGAGCTACCTACTGAAATCACACAATTCTACTGGCAAAAGTCACAAGTCACAACCCGAGCCATTGTAGAAATTAGCTATTTCGTAAATTTTTCTTATTGTGCCATAGCACAGGAGTAAGGTCTTTAACTTTGATTCTGGACAAGCTCTTCTGCTGAGTGAGAAGTGGTTAAATTGTGAGGTCTGAGTGTCAATATTCCAGAGGAAATATTAAACGCGGCCATTATCTGTGGATAAAATAATTTTTTAAATCAACCAAACTTATGCACAATGCAGACACATTTACTGTTCATTTGCCTGAAAACCTCTCAAACACCAAAAATTGGTGAATTTTAAACAGGTTTTCAAGTTAAAATTTCAAAACTTACATTTTTAAAAAAACGTTAGGTCTCACCGAGATTCGAACTCGGATCAGTGGATTAAGAGTCCAGAGTGCTAACCGTTGCACTATGAGAGCCTGTTGGATAGAATCATAACTTAACTAATGTACAAAACTTCTTTGTGTGCGACAGAGCTGCAGCATCACTTGCGTAATTTAAGATTTGAATAGTGACAACTGAATTGAGCAATTTGATAAAACTTTCAAGATAACATCACATATAGCCGTTTTGCTGATGACAGCTGATCCAGTTGCTCTGCTGATTAGCTCCATGACAAATTTTTGTTGTTTTATAGATGCTGTGTTATCAGCGACCGGTTGGCTCAGTTGGTTGAGCTATGGATTCCGAATCCAAATGTTAGGCGCCGCGTAAAAACAGCGCTTGCTTGTACTATGTGTAAGTTTTGTCGTTTGTGTAACCTCTACCTCACTTTCAGCACAAGAACGCCACGTGTTTGCGTGTTCATAAATAGGCCTACACCCTAGTCCCTACCAAACAGCGACAAGCGCTGCCAGATGTCTATCGCATTTGCCCCAAAACTTAACGTGTTTCGTAGACAAATAGGCCAATTCCGTGTTTAAAATACTTTTCCTGGTTCAGGATTAGGTACATTCTCGTTTGTCTAGATATCGCTGCACAACAAGCTTTAGCTGAACTTTGCGTTATAGTTTACCTACTTAACAGTTTAGGCACGCTGTTTACTGAAAATGCTGTCGCAGAGTGAGCTTGCTAGGAGCAAACCTGGGCCCGATTTATCAAAGCAAAATGGTCGTCGTTGAAAATTTTGGATTGATCGAAACATTTTCAACGACGAACATAACACGTAATTATAGGACAAATGTTCGTCGTTGAAAAACAAATGTTCGTCGTTGAAAAACAAATGTTCGTAATTGAAAAACAAATGTTCGTCGTTGAAAAACAAATGTTCGTCGTTGAAAAACAAATGTTCGTCGTTGAAAAACAACTGTTCGTCGTTGAAAAATTTTCAACGGCGAACATTTCAACGGATGTCTTGAGCTCATAATAATGTTCTAAAAAGCCAAAGCTCGTCGTTGAAAAATTTTTCAACGACGAACAATTTCAACGACGAACTTTCAACGACGAACATTAATTGTTTTTCAACGACGAACATTTTGTTTCAATAAATCGAGCCCTGATCTCTACTGTGCTGTGGCAAGCACCTACACCATAACTGCATTCAAAACTCATGAAAATTGGGATGGGAAAAATGAAAATTGAGGAAAAAAACTCATGAAAATTGGGAAAAATAACAATTAACAAACCGCGTTTGACATACCTGACATTACGGATCAGCAATAAGCAATAAGCTATGGTATGACAAAATGTAGCTAATATGTATAAGATACATAGATGGTTCGAATCTTTTGCATAAAAAACCTTGTTATCCTGTTTTCACTGTAGCGTTCAGTTCAACTATTGCAATGCAATGACTAATATTCAGAACATATTGCAGAAATAAGTTTTATAAAAACATTTAAACCCAATATTAAGCAATGGAGAGCAAAATTTACTTGACTACAATTTTTCAGGGTAAAATCAAGATTCAAGATGATACATTTTCCAGCGTCAACCTAGTCAAGTGCTGATTTATTTAATACATTCAAACTTGACCAAAAACTGCACACGGCGTCAAGATTTTCGATCCGCGACCCAACCCAACGACACTGAAATACTGGATCACCACTCACCAGTAAAACCGCGCTTTTCACCCCCATGCGTGAATCTCGAATTTAACCGTATCGTGCCCAGAGAATCATGGGAATCAGCATATCTGGGACTATGCAATTTGACTAGTCTATTCTAGTGAAAACTGTTTTTATGGGGAATTGTAGGTCTTCGCATGTGGCCTGCTTATTGTATGTCCTACTGCCACACAGTGAAGCCTATGCTTAATTAAGCAATGCGCAAATTTGACTTTTTTTCATCGCAAAAGTAGTATTTTCTTTAGGGCCATATTATGAAATTCTAATGCAACTCCGGCCGTCTGCTTTTTGTGCATCAGATAAGATCCAGCTAATAACGTTGTTTTTTCTACCATTCAACTATGGCAGGCGCACAGTTGCTGTGTGGATACTGTAGGGTGAGGGTGAGGTACATATTCAAATGTACATTTAGAAATTCTCAACTTTGAGCGCTTTTAACTCAAAAACGGTGCGTCCTAGACCCTAATCGACTATTATTACCATGTTTTGTTCACTATTCATTTCTCTATCGAATGGTGGTTTCGCGATCTCTCTACGACGCACGTGGCCCGAGCAATGTCCAGAAAACTAGGTGTCAGAATGAGGCTGTCTAGCCAGTGAGACTCTGGGCAAGAAAGGACTAAGTTATTCCCTACAGTTCTACGTTACACATAACCGTTAGGCTGCAATCAGCATGCACCTGTATTTAAAGTTAGCGGTTTCTTTAGTCATCTACTCATCCTTTGTAGGCTGGGAGTGACTTTTATTGTTTCCGAGCAACTCTATATTTCTGTAGTTGATCCATTGGATACATTAGAAAAAACCACAAGAAAAAACCCACAAGCTTGATTCATGCTTCAGCCTCATTCACTCGTATGTTCGGATTCGGAACACACAAGTCAAAACCGATTAAACATCCATTAAAAAACAAGTGTTTTACACACGGAAAAATTATGCATATAATTGCCACGTGTGAACCGTAATTAAAGCATTGCACGTAAATATATATATATATATATATATATATATATATATATATATATATATATATATATATATATATATATATATATATATATATATATATATATATATATATATATATATATATGTATGCACGTATGTATGTATGTATGTATGTATGTATGTAAGTGAAGCTCTACCTGAATAAAAAAATGGCGACGACCAAACAAGTAGAAAAACTAAAATTTTACTAATTCTACCATTGAATTATGTAAGTTAACAGTAGGGACAGTTAGTTTTAGATAAAAACATACATGCGGTACAACTACAACAAAAATAGTTAGAGGCTGAGAGTGTTCAGTGAATACAACATAACTAGTACAAGTAGACCGCAAGAGCCAATTTTTTGTCTCAGGTCATTCCTCCTCACTTTGACTTATAACTGAAGATTATTCATAAAATATGTACGTATATACTTAATTCAATAAAAAAATTTTTAATTTAAATCAGAGCTATTTGCTCCAGCATACCGGCACTTTATATATATTGCTGGTCTCAAATTTAGACGAATTTACTTTATATACATGCTCCGAAAACCCCCATCAAATGATAGCAGGACAATGTCGACAACAGACAACGCAACAAACCCACAGGGGACAGCTACACAAGAAGTGGTCACAAGCTATATTGGCCAGTCTAATACTGCAAGAGAAACTGCTACACGAGTAGCCACAAAGCCACATGTCAAATCTTTTTTTACAGTTTTTTTCACGTTATATATACTGGCTTCTCGTGTCGATCACCAGACAAACACGAAGTGCAAAATAAGTCGACGGCTTGCACGCTGCCGCAAGCGAAATCCCAGCAGGATTTTGCGCTGGTGTCATAGCACAAAACAATGGCAACAATATAATAGTGTGATGAGCTCACAATAAGCTACTTGTAATAGCTTTCAACATAATATAAAACTCATCCTGGTTCTACATAAACAATTTAGAATGAGTGATTGTAATACAATGTACAAATTCAGTCAGGTACGACATGAGAACGCACTTTTTCGGCTAAGTTATTTACATTGTTTCAATATTTTTTTGAGAACACATGCAAAAAACAACTCTGAAAATGGAATGAGTGTTATGAACCTACTTCGCTATCATTTACCTGCCTCAAGTTCTAAGTCCTATACATGTATGAAGCGGTGTTGTGGGGATGGGGACGCCCCTTCCCAGTAAAAAAACGAAAGTTCGAGGGACGGAAAAAATACAATTTATCGAATTAGCAAAATTTAAGGGCTTTTAGTTTACCGTGGGGCAAGGCCATTAAATGTCGACCACATAGAGAATCCTGCTTCAAAACAGATACGACACTATAGGCACGATCAAAATTCAATGATGAGTACAGGCCAACGACTAGTCAACACATACACAAATATTTACCACGAATCTACCCAATTTTTTTATTATTCGTGCAAGGTGCGAGTTCTACCTTTGCGAGGATTAACGAACACAGGACAGAAGTAAATCGATAAAACACGCGAATCTAAAACGTATTTATCACGTTCTCTTTTAGCTCCACAAGATTTTAAGTGGCTACGATACTTGTCCACTAGTTTCTAAAGACGATAAATCACATAGATTCACATGCTTTAGCTTTACACTCTACAGACCACATTCATGAATACACTAACTAGCCCCGAAAAACTAAGAGTTATATTACTCCAAGAAACCAAAAAAATAAAAAATAGCTGTGTAGTCTGCGTCCTTTGAGTATTATTAATTATACAAACTGAATTATATACTACATAAATACTACATACGAATCGTGCCTAGCCCTGAAAGCTGAAATGCCTAAAACCAACATCATAAAACATTTACTGAATTTTTACTTCTAAAACTCTACTAAGCTTACAACAGCTTTCAAAGTTAGGTCAAGTTATCACAAACAGTAAAAATCAAAGCAAACAACGTAACAATGCAAACAATAAAACAACACAAAACTTAAACCAAATTAACTTGCACAAATGTATTTTCAAAAGCTAAACGGAACACGTCTAGTAAGTTTTCAAGGATTATTCACTTTAGAGTCTTTAAAACTAAATGAGTAAACCTCAGCGCAAGTTCGAACCCTTGCATTGTAGTTTAAATAAATATTAGAATGAAAACATAAAATATAAAAGTTCCTTAATAAATATTAGGATATAGGATGTACATCATATAGTCAAAACTTCATGGTGTTTGAACATTAACAGTAAGAAAACGGGTATATATAGTAGATATCATAAAGCAAGATTACAAAAAACTTTACCCCGTAAATTCTGAGCATATTTCTACATAAAAATAACGCCGGACAAACATATTAAATATAGAAAATATTTTATTTTTAAAAATTAAGTATGAATACTTTTTTACTGTACATTCGTGTCCATTGTCTACTATTGTGTAAAAAACACCCAGGAGTGAAAAATATATAACGATTTAAAACTGTTTTTTGTCAATTGCACCAGTATAAACAAGTAACAAAATAAGTTCCAATCACAAATAAATTCCAAGCCAAACCAAAGCAAAGACACCACATGAACCACAACAGGTTGAAGAGCACACAAATATGCATATTAGGTAGACTCACAAACAAATAGTGCCACAAACCACAAAAACTGCCCAAGGTCATAAAACCAAGCTAAATATCGTTGAGCCTTTAACGTCAAGCAAACAAAATATTCGGGTTCAAGGTTCATACCATCTCATCATCAGCAAAAAATTGCCTGTTGGGCTAAATTTGAGTAAAAAATACGACATAGTGATATGGCGCTGATTTCATGACCTCGGGTTAACATAATACAATACACAATTATGTACATCTGAAAAGCATCTATAAATTTCTGAAGCTTGTTCCTAACTCGTCCATATCCTTACAAAGCCTCACAAAGCTGACAAAAAATAGTCCTTGTGTTTGTCCCTATAAGGACAAGTTGAACCGGGCTTTATCAGTTCGCAAACAAAATAAACTGCATCCTAGTTCATGCCTGTCCGCAAAGGCGTCATATTTATTGTTTAAGGGGGTAGTGTCGCGAAAGCAGTCGATTTTGCGCGACTGTAAAACTTGTTCAGTAAAATGTTAGAAATTGTTCTTTCTATATTTTTAAAAATCTACCAAAAATTATTTTGCCAAGTTTCAGCAAAATTGGTGCAGCATATAGTTTGCAATAATGTCTCAAAGTCGGAAAAATGATGAAAAAAAACCGATTCACATTCCATTTTTTAGTCACATTTATCAGTTTTTCTGTTTAGTTTTTTTACAAAGAATAATAGCACATATGTTGTAGTTTATGCACACAAAATTTAGTGCAGATTACTGTAGCGGCTGTGGAGTAATACTAGTTTGAACTGTGAAGGTGTACTTAAACTGTAAAATAGTACAGCAATAATGATAAATTGTGGAAAATCTAGACGCTTATTTTCAAATCAGAAGAAAAACGAACCTTCAATTTTCTTTTTTTCTTATTTGTCGCAAAAAATTGTGCGTCCACACATGATGTGTACTTCACAAGCTGGCCAATCTGATATCTGGCTTGATTTTTCGAACTTTTATGTCCCTATTGTGTGATGTCTGGCTTACTAACGATGATTGGTCCAAGATATTTGTCAATATTGATAGTGTGATGTCTGGCAGTAATTATTTGATACCATACAGCGTTGGACTAGCTTCTCATTGCATGTACTACTTCAAAAAAAAGTTCTGTTTTCACAGCCTATGAGCAAAACTGCTTTCGCGACACTACCCCCTTAAGCCGTTAAGGCAACAGATTTTAATAAACTGCTGGCATAGCCAGTGAGTTTTTAAGATTTTCAAGATAATAGAAATGCGTGATCACGAGAAAATCGACGTCAAAAAAACAACGGGCAAGCATAAACTGGACTTAAATGTTCAGAGAGACATGTTCCATTTGTGAGTCTCTATATGCACAAATATATATTTTTTTGGAATGATAAATATATTATACACACATATCCTGCATGTTATGAATAAAACTGTACTAGGAATAATATACTGTCCCTCAAAACATCATTAGAACACTAATGGCACACAATAGCATAACCACTTTACACACGTTCAACTTAAACGCATCGCAACACAAAGCATAAATATTAGAAGTTAAGACTAGCTTTGGATTGGTCACAGTCAAAAGTCAAAACTATTTTTTCTGGTTTTCAACAATATTATTGTTTAGTAGACAAATACCAATTTACCACAGCATATATTATATTAAATACTTCTTGACTTAATTTTGTACTTGCTGTTTGGAAATATTCAAGACGTCCAGGACAGATCAACAAACCCAACCCAAACACATCAAGATCTACAGCCAACACATTGGCACAAGTCAGAATCTTTAAATATTATCAGTCATATATAATTATTATCCCACGTAGCGACTTGATTAAAGCAAACTTTAATACAGCAACAATGTGGCAACTTATTGACCGGCTTGTCTAAAATTAATACAAGAATAAATATATACGCTAACATTTAAATACATCTAGAGAAACTAAATCAGTACAAGTGTAAAGCTGAACTAACAGATCGCACAAGCAATTTTTTATTCAACGCAAAAATTTCAAATAATTTTTGCTTTAAAAAGACTAGCCGACCGTGTAACGTACTTTAAAAAATTTGCAAAAAATTTCTAAAAAAATATTCCAACTGACGCGAAACAGTTTTGAATGAAACAGTGTGAATCGAATAATTCGTAAATAATTCCAGTCCCGAAAAAACAGGAGATATATATCTCGTAAATATCAATAAAGTTTTGTTCTTTTGTCGATCGTTTCCAAATTAGACCCTACTTGATTGTATTATGTTATTAGGGATGTCGCGGATGTGACTTTTTTGACATCCGCGGATGTGGTACGCGGATGTTGACTTAACATCCGCGCGCAATGTGAATGTGAATGTGATTTTTTAGAATACGTTTAAAACAAGTTATGAGCCGAATTTTTGAAAAATTTATCACCAAAAATACATAGTTTACTACAAATAGCAAGTATGAATGCAAGATGCAAGTACTAAGGAATAGATAAAACAGTTTGTATCAAAGTTGTGCATTCATTATATATATCTTCTAACTCTAAAGCCATGCGCCGCTATCAACAATT
>JASANF010002425.1:0-109836 GCA_030248245.1 Trissonchulus sp. WLG1_4 | reverse complement strand
GTTTTTCAAATCTGCGAAAATTTTCCTGTGGTCCCCCCTTTGGTTTATATTTTTGGCAGGAATTTTTTTTCAGAAGTGTTCATTTCACCAAAATTCACACCAAACAGTGAGATTCTGTCATTTTTTTCCGCAAAAAACTTTACCGCGCTTGTTTAGTTTATAAGTAAACACAGTACATACACAAAAATGTATATATATATATATATATATATATATATATATGTTTATATATATATATATATATATATATATATATATATATATATATATATATGTTTATGATTAGGTTTCTTATTTCATATAATCTTTCAAGTCTATCTGTGTGATTATTATTATATTTTATTCTTTAGTATTAGTGTTTGGCTGGTCAACTTTTTTATGCCATTTGGTGGCTTCACATACTTAACTGTAATTTCCAATTAGTAGGAGTTTAGCAAAAAATCAAAAAATCTGTGAAAGTTCAACTAAACGCACTACTAAGAACTATGCGGTGACACATGCAGTTCGGTATATAGATGAAAAGGGAAGACTCTACTCCCAACTAAAATTTAGTCTCAGGGGATTGAGGGTGCCCCACTCACAGGGGTGTCACGCCGGAGGCAAAGAATAAAAGAGCGTCACGGCGCGCAGGTCTGATTTTTGAACCAAACCCTTTCTATCTTGGGTGTATTTTAGCAGAACATTGGTAATTCCAGTACAATCGGAGCTATTTTTAACTAAATTCGAGCCAAACAGTGTCAAAAAGTGTCAAAATTTGCTATTTCCTGGCAAGTACAAGGACAAATTGCGTCTGTTTTGGTACAGAGGTCAAAATTTCCCGTTATTCAAGAGGACATGGTCCCACAGTCCCACACAAACGGGGGAAAAAACCAGCAATGTAACCAAAATTGTCGTGATGTATATAGCTGTTATTTATGCATAAGGTGTATGACCATGGTCTTGTAACATTACCTAAAAACTTGTAAAAAGTCATCAAATCGATAAGTAAAAAAGGACAAAAAATGACCTAAAGTCTCGGTTTTGGCGGTCTCGGAATTTGGTCTCGGTCTCGGTAGTCTCGGTTTCGTGGTCTCGGTCTCGGTCTCGGTCTCGGAAAAAAAACCGAGACTTCCATCCCTAATACATATATATATATATATATATATATATATATATATATATATATATATATATGTATATATATAAATGATAAAAGATATTATGTTGTTTTATTTCAGTCAAAGCCTTGGATTATCGAACTACACAGTCATATACGCACTTCAAGAATAAATCGGCTGCATTTGGTGGTAAAAAATTTCCCGAAGGTGCCGATCCTTGGAAATATTAGATTCTTTACTGAAACTGTAAAACGATGTGTGAATACTGAACGGCAACTTTGACTAGATTTTGTATGCGTAAATGGTGATCGGGGTTGACAGTAGCTTCTTAGCTTTACTATTGAAGTTTTAATCCAAATCGTTTTTTCACTTAAATATATAAATAATCGTATTAGAGATCACTGGTATTTTTGTCATTTTTGTTTTTTAAGATCTATTGTAAATCCCGGTCCCATTGTGTTGATATTCTGGTTGATCACATTGCATCAATTTTTCAAATCTCGAAAAAGCTTTGACTGAAAGGCGGAGACTAAATTATTCGTAGAGTCGCTTTTGTAAAAAATAGTCGTCTGCGTGCTGTGTATGCTTATTTGTTTTTTAGTTGTATATTTGTTTCAGTGGATTAATAGGATTAAAACAGAGATTTATTTGGTAGGAATGTTGTAACGTGTGTTGTTATTGCAACACAAAAGGCAGGGTTGAATTTTTTCGATGCAAAACGTAGAATTTTTTGATATGTGGTATTGTTTGGTGATCTTAATGATGTAGTTTAGCTATAATTATACCAGTTTAATGTTTGTTTTGTTTGTATTTTAATAAAGTCATTTTCTATTCATCTTAGTGGCCTATTGTTTTGTAAACTTGTTGTTGTGTTTATGACTTACTACTTGTTTCGACGCTATGTTGTCTATAACTTATCTAAGAAAATTGGCTGGTTCTTATGTTTTTTCTGCTATGTGAAGTTTGCATAATATTTTTACATGGATGGCGTAGGGGGGGGGGGGCGCTCTCCCATTTTATGCGTATTCTTCCTATTTTAGATGAGGTTCCCCCCCATGGCCGAAATTTTTCCCAAAAAACTTTAGTTGGAGAGATGTCTATGTGTCGTATAATATAATGGATGTGAAAAAAGTTTGAACAAGCACTTGTTGACGAGTGTACATTTTTCCACATAACGAAAATAAGTATAATATATTATTTTACAGTATCGGTAAAATTGAGCCGCCGATGTTACGCAGAGTTTCCCATTTATTTAAATCTACCCGTTGTGTTACAGTTTACGGAGTGAGTACTAATGCCTGATGATCATGTTTCGATGGATTCCGTATCAGCCCAGGAAAGGGCAAAGTCGGAAAAAATGCACCCGAAAAATATCTTAAAGGTGTGTTCGTGTTCGTTTAATCCGGTAAAGGAATGGGCTCAAGACTTGTTCAGCTAAACGAAGTCCAGACTGCACTTAGCAAGGCTTTATGCATTTCTCTGAAAAAGTCTACAGAAATTCCCTTTTTATTTGTTGTTTTGTTGTTGTATGATATCGTAAGTTTTGTATTTTATTGTAGCAAATCTACACCATGGAATTCCTGCAGATCCCCTGTATGCGTGACGCCCTGTTGTATGGTCTATCCACTACCGTTGGCACTTTTGTGGCCACCGTTTTTCTCATGAGTGAGTTTAGACTATTTCTGGACTATAGCATGGCTTTGTGACCGCAGTACCAATTACTATGCTATAAAGTCTGACCAAAACGGGTCTTTTCTGTTATTCCCCCACCAGTCTGGAATTTGGAAGTTACTGAGCCGATTTGAATAATTTTTGCACCAATGGACTCCTCTTGACCTCAGGACTTCAAAAATGCAAGTTTTAAATTATTTTAAATTTTTCAAAAAAAAGTTTTAAAATTGTATACAAAATGCAAACCTTTTCATTTTCTGAGATGCGAAAAGTGTTCTAGACACGAAATTTGGGTTTTGAATCGTTAAAATTTAACAAAGTTTCAAGAATTTTAAAATTAAAGTTTATGCAAAAATTATTCAAATCAGCTAAAATTCCAAATTCCGGACTGGGGGTACAGAAAAGACCCACCAAAACGTGTTCATACATGTAGTTGGGGGGGGGGAAGACCCCCCCCCCCCCCCAAATAAGGGCCCGGGGGAGGGGGGGGGGGGCCCGCCCGGGGGGAAAGAGGGGGGAGGGTCCCGGCGGGGGTAAAATTTTGGCCAAAATTAGGAAAAATTAGCATTTTTTTTGTAAAATTTAAGCAATTTTTACCGAAATTTTCGCCAAAAATTGTCAAAATCGGTGTTTTTTGGTCAAAAAAGGTAAAAATTGCGTCATTTTGGGGAGGGAGTGGGGTCAAAAATGAGTTGACGCAGGGGAGGGGGGGTCCCACCAAGGGGGGGAGGGGTACCCAAAATTTCGGTGCTATTACATGAACATGTTGCACCCGAAGCCAAAGAGGATGGCATGAGTTTGCCTTTTTGTTGTACTCTTGGGGACTGAAATTCATTAATGAAACATGTTTGGTTTTGTCTCGGCGTTCAGCATTTTTGGTCAGACTTTCGGCGTAAGAATGTGAAGTTAGTCGCATCTGCGGCAGATATTTCGGGTCATAATTATGATGTGTAAAAATTATTGGATTCGAGGACCTTTATTTTTTACCTAGGTCACGCCTCCCTGCTTTAATAATCCTATCACACTTTACTGGTGCAAAAAAAATTTGTTTTTTTTTCGTAAACTTTATGTTCGTGCTGATTAGGGTAGCTGTGCATATGTGTATATTATGTGACATAATGGCATGATGATTTATGCCAATATAAATATTATAATTACAGCATATTTGTCTACTTTATCACTTTGGGATAGTTTAATCTATTCGTATATTTTTTTACGTATTAATTTCATTTTTTTGCGCAGGCAATCCTCATCGCTGTTTCAATATCTCAGCAGTCTCTGGTATGGGTGTCTATTCAGGATATTGGTATGAAAGACACTTGTTGTTTTATTGACAACCTAATCCTAGGCAGGGGCCAATCCTTCTTTAACAGGATTATAGGGATTAGAATAAAATTTGTTAACAATTTCATGACTTTGTCAATGAACTTGAAGTCAATTCTATGTTTAAGAATTCTATGTTCTACAAATGCAGAAACTTTTGTAAATTCTTAGCATTGAGATGAAGTTAAAGCAAACAAATTTTTAATCTAGGTTAGAAAATAACCGCATATCTCCGTTAATTCTGATTTTTATGTTACAAAAAGATGAGTTAAGGTGGTACTGGCGTTTTCGAGGTTTTTGCGATTTCTATGTAAACTTTGCGCCCACAGAACTCAAGTTACAAATGAGGACTGAGCATGACTTTTTGGCGCAGTACTTTAAAGGTCCAAATCCCCAGGCATGTCTCTCACTTTTTCGAATTTTAACCTGTGGACATTTTTAGAGGGCTTTAATCACAAGAAAATATCCTAATTTTGTGGTGCGTTTTCTTTTCAGCTATTTTCTCAGTAAATTAATTAGTTATTGGAAAAGTGAGCGCTATGTCTGGGGATTTTATACACTTCAAAAACCTTACAAATTTTCAGCTCCAACAGGTAATCGTATGATTCAGAGCTGTGGCGTAAACTTTTTGTAAAAAATTCTAATATTTTGGAAAGACCTTTCTTTAACCGCTTGTACTGGAACCAAAACTAAACGCTAGGTTCCAATGCACGGCACACATTTAGGTCAAATATTGTTCTACTTAATGCAAAAGACCGCTTGTGATTTGAATTTGTAAACGCTGAGCTACAGCTTTTCAAAATAACACTTGAAAACGCAATAAACTTCAAACTTCATTCTTAGCGCAGAAATAGGCAGCTGTGGGGGTTCGTCGTCAAAAGGAGGAGGTAGGGGGGAGTTTCACCAATTTGAACGTAGCATAGCAATGTTTGGTGGTAAACTCAGA
This sequence comes from Trissonchulus sp. WLG1_4, assembly GCA_030248245.1. Lineage (NCBI taxonomy): Eukaryota > Metazoa > Nematoda > Enoplea > Enoplida > Ironidae > Trissonchulus > Trissonchulus sp. WLG1_4. The sequence goes on along the minus strand of JASANF010002425.1, from coordinate 104,799 downwards.
AATTAAAAATGGAAGGTGGTGATGCTACGGAACGAAGGGGGTATAAAACCAACCGAAGGGGGTAGTCTTTCGTGGCTGAAGAAAAAAAAGTTTGCTCTCAGAATTCAGATATTCTTTCTTAAGCCCGGTTCATACTCGTCCTTGTCCTTGTCCCTATCGCTTTGTCCTTAACCGATTCCAATAAAACTACCTGGCCAATTGAGTTGATGTTTTCCTTGAGGCACGTCTGAGTCATATACAGATCATATGCAAAAAATTAGCCCAAATGCTTTGGTAAATTCGCACTGCAGCTGATCGAAATTTGTCCTTGTCCCTGTCCTTACGTCCTTAAGGACAAGTATGAACCGGGCTTTAGCTAGTGTTTTTCAGATAAAAAATACCATGCCCTAATGAGCACCCGTTTTTAAACCATTTTCACCCATTTTATGTATGGATGGAATTGCGAAAAAGTATGTAGTGATTGTTATTTACCTACTTATTTTTTTATCTCGACATTTTTTTAGGTTTTACTGTCGTTACTACTACGATCGAAAAATGGCCTCGGCCAAAGAAATCCTGTCCGATCCCGAAATCCGAGAACGCTTGCAGAGAAGTCGGCCGGGAAGTGATAAAAGTTTCCTGGCGGATATGATTGAAAAAGAAAATGTTGAAAAAGCTCTCAGTGAATCAAAAACTCCCGGACAAGCAAGCTAGCAGTCTGGTTTTGTAGATGTTTTATTTAGTTTTTTTATGTTGATGTTTTTGTTAATTTTTCTATTTATGATGATTATGAGTCTTTTAAGATTGATTTAGTATGTCCGTCTATCCTTTTTGTGGCAGGATTTATTTGTACTTACATCTCTATATTATGTTGTGGTGCGGGGAAAACCCTATTTTCAAGTTTTGTAATCGTCCTGGAGTCCACATAAATTGGATCAATTAATGCTCGCAGCTGATGGCCTTAATATTTCCGTTATTTCATTTGCTTACGTTTCTCGAACCGTGCGGCCGCGGGCAAAACTGTTGTATGGTCCCTACCACTTTTTTGGGAGTTTAGTTAGTGAAGAGCATTTTGTGGACTTTTATCAAGCTTAGCTCACGAATTTGAATCTAATTTTGTAGAGTTCTATTTATTTAGAGATTTTCCTGCATTGTGTTTGTATATACTGTTTGTATTAATTGAGCCTCTCAAGTCACATATTTTTCCACATCGGTGAGACTTGCGGTGGCACTCCACGTACCCTTGACTGAGATGGAAATGACACATCGGAAAATACTAGATTTTAATATTAAAGATTTTTGTACTACTGTAGAAATAGAGTTGAACTAGCCACGTGACATTTTTCATCTCGTTAAATCTGATAATATGCGCTCGTACCTTTGACTTTTGAGACTAAATGTTGAGTTGAAATATAGTGAGGTTTAGTAGAATTTTAATGCTGTCAGAGTTATCTGGTAATTTGTTTTGATTATGTAATTGTTTTCATTAATGTCAGTAAAAAATGTTTTGTAACTTTGACTTGTCTTGGGTTGTTTTTTATTTACGTGTGTATTTTGGGTATGAATGAGCTCCCATTATTCAGTTCGCGACACTTTTAAAAAGCAAATGTAGCAGTTTAATATTAGGATAAAGCCCGATTCAGACGGTGTGATTTTACCGCAAACGCAAGTCACAGGGTGTCGCACACGAAACGCAGCATCTGAACAAACGTTGCGTCTCAAGCTTTTTTGTTGCGTCTCTTCTTTTGCAAAGACTGACAAAATGCTCTGTTAAAAATTGCTCAAAATGCATGTCCAGAGCCTCAAGACGCATGGATATGTATGCACATCCGAATTGCTGTCCGTCGTTTTTGGCAATTGCAAAAACGCATGCATCCCGCACTGAAAACACTGCGTCTGTTCAGGCAGTGCGTTCTGCCGCAGTGTCAAAAACGTCTCGGCAAAATCGCAGCGTGTGAATCGGCCTTAAGACAATTAACAACTGACTATTTAGGTATATATGTAGGCTTAGAGGACTGATTTATTATCATATTGTACCATCTTTCAATTCTACTTATCCCTCGTAAAACGGGGGGGGGGGTCGGGTCTGTGGAGGAGCATTGAATTCAAGCCGGCTGGATTTTCCTGAGATGACCTGCGGGAGCATGCATCAGTATCGCTTTGAACCATACATGTATGAGGGGGGGGGGTTGGGCAAAATTTAGAAAAAATCGCACTTTCTGGCGAATTTTTTAGAAAATTTTAAAAAATTTAGGGTATTTTTGGTAGATCTGGGGGGGAGGGTCCCCAAAATTTGGCCGGAGAGGCCACCCCAAAATTTTGACCTCGTTACATGCATGCTTTGAACCCCTGTGGATAGGTTAGGGCCCAGTGGCGTCTGTAAGTCTACGGGATAGTCAGGGCCACTTTCACAAAGAACAACAAAAAACCCTGCTGTGACACTGGCAACACTGTTTTTGGTCGATCCCTGCGAGGGTTAGGTTTAACCTACCCATGATATTTTATTCCCTGTTGTCTGTTTATTACTAACCGCATGCGTACTCAAAGATATCTGTCCGTTCTTCTTCGGGAATTTTTGAACCTAATTCTTAATAACGCTGGAATAACAGATTTTGAGCAGTCTGCTGGTCTGAAGAACTTTACATTAAATAGTCTGTTCTGTGCTTTTACGATGGCTTTTAGTAAGCTTAGGAACTAAACCTTTACCAATACGTGTAGTGTACCAACGGGTAAAGATCGGCTTTACCCGCATTACTTTTTCCTGTTCATTAATAATGTGTTTTAAAAAATGTTTGTGATTTTAGCTATTTAATTAGAAAATGTGAATGTTTTTTGCTGGTTGCTGCCGTGCCAGCCGAAAGTATGGCCATAAAATGACAACGGAATCTATTTTTAATCGCATTACTGATATCTTAGACCAAGTATACGGGAAATATACCCCCGGTTGGGTTCCAAAATGCTATGCGGACAATAAGTCACGATATTTGTGGACAGATGCTTTCGGAGTCATCAATTATCTGAGCCTGTATTGCGAAAAAAAAGATGACAAATATCTACATCAAGCCAAAGCACTCGTAGAACACGTTCATGAGATTTTGGGCAAAACGAGAGATGGTTCCAGACGGTTGGTTTACTTTAATTCAACGGATTTAGCGGATTTGATTTAAACTTAGATTGTTAAGTTGACGCAGTTTAAGCGTAAGTCCTTGTCCCTGTATCCTTATGCATTGTCCCTGTCCTTATGTCCCTAAGGACCATAGGGAATGTCCTTGTCCCTGTCCTTAGGGGTGATTGATTCATACTCCTCGAGGACAAAGGAACAATCCTACTCACATGAACTAAAGCTCAAACTTTATTGGCTCAATTGCGCATCGTTAATATTTTCCTTGAAAAAATATCTGGAAAACACCAAAAGTACGATAGAATTAATAACACGACATGAACTCGCACCTTTTTTCACTAGGAAGCCTACAAGCGCGGGATTGGCTGTTCTTGGAGTCACGTGCACATGCTGCTCATTTTTGATTGGCCGGTGTCCGTAGGAACAGGGAAAAAGTAGAACATTGTTCAACATTGCTTAGGGACACAGGGACAGTCCTTATGGCTGCGTAAGGACATTCCCTAAGCTGTTTAGGGACAAGTATGAATCAATCGCAGCTTAAGGACAAGGAAAAAGACACTTCGGAATCTTCAATAAAGACAGGGACAAACCTTAAGGACAAGGACTGTTCTTAAGGACGAGTATGAACCAGGCTTTACAGTGATAAATGCAGAGGCATTCTGGTCTGACATTGCGGTAATTCAGTTTTTGTGTGACGTTTGACAGGCCCACTATGTACTGAAGGTGACTACTGACGGCTCAGCATTGGCCCATTAGCTCAAGTGGTAGCGAGCTGGTCTGCAGATTCAGAGATATGTGGTTCGAATTTCCAATGGCTCATTTTGATGCTGACGTCTTAACGATCCACCTTATTTTTCTTGTGTTTTTTCGGTCCTTAATAGCTTCACAATGTCGCAAAAAACAAAACTTTTTTTAATTCCAGCCTTGGTACCGCCACCGACGCTAGCCCATGTGCGTCTGGACTCCGTATTGGCAAGCCGGAGCCGGAAGGTGCTGGGATGTCGCAAGATGGACAATATTACCATTATCTGGTCAAGTGGATGTTCGCTTTGCACCGAATGACGCGGGTCACAGGGGAGACGATGTATAACCTATGGGCAACGCATTTGATCAAAGGCGTGCACTGGAAATTCACACATGGCCCGGTAAGCTGATGGTTCGAATCTTGACTGGTTTTTTTCAAGATTATCATTTTGACCACTTGACGAACATGGGTTATTTTTAATTTGGATTGAAAGTCTTGAATATTGTATCAGTCCTATCATAATTTTAAACACTAGGTATATATTTTTTATGTTTTGAAAATCAGCATTGGAATCATTTATGTTTAATAATACGGTTTAAGTAAAATAAAGTAAAATAAAATCAGGTAGATTGAGTTTTATAGTTATCAATATTTAAAGAATAGATAGTTTTTAAATCTATTTAAATTATTTCTAGGCAGGGGCCCGTCGCATGTTCTGGAAAATGAGCATCGACCTCGAACGCCCGTTGGTTCCCAGCGAAGGACTGGGGGACCCTTACAGCGGGCTGGTAATGTACAAACTGGTGGACGGGGGGTCGGGGATGCTACGGGAAGAAATTGATGATATTCAGCAGATGGTGGAAAAACGGTAAAAGTTTGGAAAGAGGTTTAAGTTGTTGGACTGGACTGACGAAGTGTTATTGGTTCCTGCAAGACTCAACACGTGTGAATGTGCGTTTGCGTTATTAAAAATACTCAACTTTAATAGGAGGATGCTGGATGAAATTTGGGGGGGGATTTTTTTGAAATGTTTGGAAAATATTTTTTATTTCATTATTTTTGCGTTATAAAGGAAAGTGAGCTCATTATACTGATCTCCCTTTAGATCCGACACTGCTGGTGCATTGATTGTCATTTAAATAATTATACTCAAATTTTAAATAAATCGAATAAAAGTCCATTTTGTTAAGACCAAGGACTGTCATTTTTTGTTTTAGATACTCTCGTTATGACAGCGACGACTGTTTGGGCATTGGTTGCACTCTCTGGTTATGCTCCTGGTTTCCCGAAGACCACTGGTCGAAGCGACTCAAAGAAGTATGAACAAAGTTCATTGGATCATTATCTACTTGAGCAGTTAGAAAAAAGTATAACTAACCCAACAATATATTTTGCCTAGCTGTAATGACAATTATATAACAGAATTGTAGATTTGTTAATGCATATTATATATATATATATATATATATATATATATATATATATATATTTGTTTTTATATATATATATATATATATATATATATATATATATATATATATATATATATATATATATATATATATATAGTGTTTTTACTAACTTTCTGTTTGATTAAATATATATTACCACTATTAATATTTATTTTCACTTTTCTGCTAACTTTTTGTTATGTTTTCACGCGCTTTTAATAACCGGGCTTCTAAAGCTGTCTTGGGACTAGGGCGAGGTGTTAAGCAGTCGATGTGAAAGTGAAAAAACGTACAGCTCAGTCGAAGTGTCATTGCGTCTGTGGCTTGTAACAATATTTATTTTTAGGTATCAATTAAGGGCGCGGAAAAATGGTGGAAATCGGAGGAGAAACGATCACCCAGCAAATATCGTCTGGCTTTTCGTGAATTTGGTCTCACAATTGGAGTTCAGTGTCTGCCTGAGCTAGTGTCCCAGTGGAATTCGAGGGTTGAGGAATTGCACGAATTCTGGAAACCCCCAAAATTGTTCGAACGTGACTGTGACATCACCCCCGTTATGTACTGTACGTCACTGTTTCCGGGAGTGTTTTCGGCAACCTATCAGTTTGCTGATTAAGGTTGCCGAAAATAAAGTCTAGTTTAGTTCATTCTTGTCCGTAAAGGTGTCCGTTTGTCCGTAAGCCCGTTATTAACGTCTTTGATTTCTATAGTCTGACCAAAAAGTGTATGTACGGAACTTCATTGCTTCATAGCAGCTTAGTCGTTTGAGGTAACCCCCATAATGTATATATCATTCGAAAGCATTTTTGATGGAGATTTTCATGAAGTTAAATTATTTCGGAAAATTTGAAGTTAAAAATTTTAATTCAAATAAAATCGATTATTTCCGCCTAATTATAGGAAACATAATGTATTAGATATCATTCGATAGCCCATTCCATTCTGCGTCTAACGATTTATACAACATCACTATAGCATGTACCTGTCAAAAATTATCGAATTTTTTTCGTTTTGATTTTTCTATTGAAAAACGTCATTTTTGGTCCGTTTTATTCGCTGTAACTCAGCAAATACTAAACCAAATCTGATAAATTTTGGATGAATAGACGCGTTGTGACCTCGCACAGTCTGTGAAAGTAATAAAATTTCAAAATTTGATACTAAATTTTTCAATATTTGTCAGGTTTACAGTCATTTTTCAGCAATTTTTGTTCAAGATTAGTTAAAATAATTGTTATCACAATGAAGTTCAGTTCTTTGGCTTTCATTTGATACCAAAAACATGTACTTTTGATTGGATTGAGCAAAGTTATGCAGCAAAAAGATATAGCTGTTTTCATTACTTGTCAAAAATTAGTGCTTGATGAGCATGCATGTGCATGCGTTCAAACATTCTACACGCTGATATGCGTGTATAATTTTTTGTTGGGCGCACACATAGACTGTGAATAATGATTTATTTTTTGCATAACTTTGCTCAATTCAATCAAAAGCACATGTTTTTGGTATCAAATGAAAGCCAAAGAACTGAACTTTATTGTGGTAACAATCATTTTAACTAATCTTGAACAAAATTTGCTGAAAAATGACTGTAAATCTGACAAATATTGAAAAATTTAGTATCAAATTTTGAAACTGTATTACTTTCACAGACTGTGCGAGGTCACAACGCGTCTATTCATCCAAAATTTATCAGATTTGGTTGAGTATTTGCTGAGTTACAGCGAATAAAACGGGCCAAAAATGACGTTTTTCAATAGAAAAATCAAAACTAAAAAAATTCGATAATTTTTGACAGGTACATGCTATAGTGATGTTGTATATATCGTTAGACGCAGAATGGAATGGGCTATCGAATGATATCTAATACATTAGGTTTCCTATAATTAGGCGGAAAAAAATCGATTTTATTTGAATTAAAAATTTTAACTTCAAATTTTCCGAAATAATTTAACTTCATGAAAATCTCCATCAAAAATGCTTTCGAATGATATATACATTATGGGGGTTACCTCAAACGACTAAGCTGCTATGAAGCAATGAAGTTCCGTACATACACTTTTTGGTCAGAGCGTCAGACTATAGTGAATCTTTCTTGATGGAAACAAAAAAAGTTCATATTAGAAGTTGTATTGAACTTCTTTGTAGTTTTTGAATGTTCCGTTCTCATTCGTATTCTACGCTGCAAGACATGTTATCATTTTATATGCATACGCAACGCACTGTCTTTGTAATGAGCGTAGTATTAGGTATTTAGGTATGAATAAACGGAAGCATACGGATATAGACACATCTTACGGAATAAGGATTCGGACAACTACGGACGGTACTTCCGGAATAGCCTAAGCGTGAAATTGGGTTTACGCTTGACTTGTGTAAATATTTATTTATTTAATCTGTTTGTGATTATCCTTTGTGTCATTTGTGATTTTTTTGTGTGTCATTTGTGATAATTAGTTGTATAACTAGCTAACTACTAACTAACTAATAGGGATGTTTTCAGTTAACTGCTGATTCATTTTCAGTTAAAGTTAAGCAGTTACAGTTAACTGATAATAACTGATAACTGAACTGCTCTGATTTTGAAAAGCAGTTAAAAACTGATTACTTAACTGCACAGTTCCTAAAAGCAGTTAACTGTAACTGAACTGCTTCGGTTGTAAAAAACTGATTGAAATCAGTTAACTGATATTCTTTTCAGTTACATGCAATAACTGAAAATCATTTTCAGTTATCCGTCGAAACATGCATAAAATCCTTTGTGGCATTCTGCTTGTTTACTTTTTGCAATAATTTTTAAGTTTTTGTCTCTGTAGAATTGTCGCTAAAAGCATTGAAAGGACAAAACGCCAATTAAATGAATGATCAGACTTGAATTTTCAGTTTAGAACCACTTAAGGTTCTGCCTGTTATTTTATTTAATTCACTGTTTTATGTTTTATTCTATTCTGGCCATTGCTTTGCACCCATTCTTTCAAGAGTTCATGTCATTTACAGTTGCAACTTGGCAGTTGTTACAGAAGTTTAAAGTTTTCGTTTTGAAATAAATGTTTGATCCCATGTTGACAAGAGGTTTTTTGTTTTGAGTAGATTCAAATATTAGTAATTAAATAGTTAATAATTAGAAGTTATTATTATTATTTTGTAGAAATAGGGGAAATTTGAAATGGGGAGGGGGGAAAGAAAATTTTGAAATAAGAATTTTTGTTAAAGTTATGTTAAGTTAAGTTAACTTAACTGTAACTGAACTGATTAAAATTTTGCAAAATTAACTGATAACTGAACTGATCTAATTTTAACCTAATCAGTTAACTGATTAACTGAACTGATTAAGATTTCGATAACTGAAAACATCCCTACTAACTAACTAACTAACTAGCTACTGAATAAAAATTTTTGCTTCTGGATTTTGTACTTTGACGTAGCAACTAACAGCTTCAATAAGCAAATTTACTTGTCACAAACTCGTCTAAAATTAAAAAAAAACGTTTATAACCCGAACTTTTTTTACGGCTAGATGAAACTGGGAAAATCTTGATCTAAATCAAGATTTCTTACAAAAGACTGCAATTATACTTTTATGTTTTATGTCACATTAATTACTGAGCCAAGCTGTAACGCTATATACGTCTTTCTGTTATGATCGCTCAAATTGATATTTTTATTATTGAATTTATTGATCGCTTACGACAAATTCTTAAAACTTGAACTAGATTGAAAGTTTAACACGTCATAAACAAATTGGAACACGCGTTTATTTACAAAAATACACGTAACAGTCATAACAAATTGCATAGAAAACAACACACAACTTAAATACTGAACAAGCTAAAATTAACATACGAGAAACCACTCCAATTAACTTTACAACCAGTGAGGTTCGATTCGTACTTGCAGCCGTACATATATTGATTCAACAGATAACATTACAAAACAATCACGCCACAAGTTGAGCTTATACATTATTAGCGGCCGTGATTATTTCGTAATTTTGTCGGCTCAACAGACATACGGCTGTAAGTATAAATCTACCCTAAAAGTAGCACCATGGGTCGTGAGGAATCCCATTTTACAGGGTTGATTTTGAATTGATAAATTATCGTTTTCCTTTTTTCACAACTTTATCGGGCGACCTAACTGATCTTAATTGTGATTAAAAATCTATAAAAATTAGCACATATTTACAAGCAAAACAAAAAACAGAACTGCTAAAGCTTCAAAATCTAGTCTGGGTTACAATCAAGCGTTACTTAAACCGACAAAATTACAAAGCAATATACATATAACTCCATAACAACCCACGTTGTGATGTACATATCTGTTGTGAACTACGTGTGTTGAAGATAGACCAGGCTTTTAGAACAGAATTTTGGGCTCATGTTCAAGCACAGGCTTTGTCTTTTGACTTTGAGTTTAAAGCTTAGAATAACAAAATAAGGACATAACCGTTAACGTTTACAAAACCGTTGAGATGTACGTGCCTCTTTTATATTTGCTCATTCACAAATTAGAGCTAGTTTGTCAATGGTTCATAATTTTGTCGGCTGACGCCCGGTTCATACTCGTCAGTCGTCGTCTCTATCATTTTGTGCTTAACCAGTTTCAACAAAAAACTAAGGGCAAATGAGCCAATTTTTTGCTCGAGAGAAAGTCAAGAGAGTCAAGTCCAGATTATATAAAAAAAATTAGACGAAACTATTTTGTCAATGCTTCACAACAACTAAGCGACAATAGTCTCTGTCTCTGTGTCTTACGGGGTAAGGAAACTAAGAACCGGGCTGAAACGACTATATGGCTGTAACCTGTAAGTATGAATCCAACAAAAAAGCATTAAATGAATTAAAAGCAGCAAATGAATTAAAACAACTTAATAAAAAACTGTATTTCTGTACAAAGCTTGTCCACCTCGGATTATATTATTATGACATACTGAGTTTGTACACTTTACAGCGGAACAGCACAAAATGTGACTAAAAACCAGTAAAGAATATAAAATCTCAAACAAAATAAAACAACTAATAAAAGTTAAAACACACAAATATATAAGGCACGTTTCAATATCAATAAGGCAAGGATCAAAACTCGGGCACAAAGTATGGAATTTTAAAAAATCACATCAAAACGCTTTGGGTGATTTTTTTCTAAAAATTCCATTCTGTTCCTCACGATAATAAGTTGACTTTCAAGAGGTTTTATCCAAAATTGGATTTATCGGATTCGATTTAAATTGGAATATATTTTATGAGTATTAGATTCAAATTTGTTTTATTAATAACATAGCGTCAGATATTCAGGAATAAAACTTGACACACTCGAAGTCCCAAATAAATATTCTCAGTATTCAGTAAAAACTGCGAATTTTCAACCGACTATTAACCTTTTAATCGTATGCTGTATGATAAAAATAATATTTAATCTTGTACTGTATCACAGAATTATTTTTTCAAATCTAATCCGTTAAATCCAATTTCGAATAATATTATCAGTCAGCTAGGACTTTCCTCGAAAATAAAAAACAATCTCAAATTCTTAAGCAAACTCTCTTCCTAAACCCACCCGCGCCATAAAAAGTCAAATATACAAAATACAAGCTTAAAAAACTCTTCCTCCCCCCTCATAAAAAACCCATCTATAGTCTATAGCCAATCTCATCGTTGCTGTTTCTCCTTGGAATAAGCCATGAGTATTTTGTTGACAAAGTTCACGATGGCAGTGGTGGGTTGGTCGGGATCGAGCTCGGCAAAAATGTGACAAACATTGTCCGACTGACCGGCCACTTTGCGCGACACGAAACCAAACATTTTCGCAGGCGCCACCGGCATGCCATCCAGCGGCGCTGAGGACCATCTACAACAAACTATATTTAATCAAGAGTACATAATAGGAGGAGTATGACAGTCTTCCCTATGGCCAGCTTCTCAACGCGGCTGATTTGGGTACCTACCCGTTTTGGTAGGTACTCCTTTGGGTAGGGGTACTCATGTTGGTGCCTTTTTGGGGGCGTTATTGTGCAACGCATCTACCGCGCTGCCAAGCTGGCCAATGGGAAGTGTGTCATACTCTTCCCATTATGTACTCTTGAGTCTTGATTTAAAATTTGAATAATTAGGGTCGATTCATACTTATAGCTGTATCTCCGTTTAGCCGACAAAATTACGAAATAATCACGCCACAATATTTTACTTGTACTTAACGAAGGCAAAAGTACAAGTAAGTAAGTAATTAAGTACAATTTGATCTTAAACACTGTTAGTGGCAACGGCTAACTGTTATGTTAAACTGTTAGTGATTTGCCGGCTGAACGGACATACGGCTTTACGTATGAATGGACCTTTAATTTGACTATTAACTAAAAAATAATTAATTTGTCATATTAGTAAACAATCTTCATCGCCTGTTATAGTCAATTTATATATACAATTATAATATCCTATAGTAAGCAAATTTATAGCAAACATAATAAACACCAGGATTGCAGCTGGCTTTTTTTCCCAACTTTGGCTAAAACAACATCCGGCAGTAAATATTATGAATCTGATCTTTGCCTTATTTTACACTTAGCGGCATCAGTGTTACACTCAAGTTAGTTAATTATCTAACTAGTTAATTAACAAGTATATAATTGATTCGACATTTGATTTTCAAGTCAGCGAATTGCGAAAGTTTATTTTCTCAACCAGTCTCATTCCAAAGTACCGCTAGACAGTAAGGATAGAATTATGCCAACAGTCATTTTTTTAGTATATCACAAAAAACTCCCACGGCACTACCGCGATTTTTCCATCATTTTAAAGCTAACGGACATACAGCTGCAAAGTATGAATCACCCATTTTTCTATGGCGTCCCTGACGCTCCAGGGCTTTCTAACGGAGATGCGCACCGCACCCAAGGGCGGACACATGGTTACCTTAACCCTATCCTATCCTCAAATTATTTCCAAAACAGCACCTTCTATCCTCCGGATCAATTCCGGCAAAATTGACCATATAGGTGGGAAAGTGTTTCCGGAAGAATTTCTGTCGGGTATTGTCGGTCAGCGTAATACCCGCCTTGGCCACTTTGAAGTGCACACTAAGGGGTTTCAGTTGGCCGGCGTGTGAAAGGGTGATGGCTTCGTCCACTGTTTTCCGAATGGCCTGGGGTCCGGTCAACGCTTCGGTGTCGCAAGAGTGCAAGTACAGCAGGTTGCAGGCTGCAAACAGGTGTCGCAAAAAATGAGGTGTTACAAAAACTAGAAACTGTGCTGCATCTAAAAGAGGTAAAGACATGCCCCTTTCGGGGTGGTCCAGACGGGCACCCGCCCAGGCAACTTTGTATTTTGTAGTTTGTATTCTGCCCATTGCGCTAATCTCCCCAGGATAACTCCTGGTCCCCAGTTAGCCGACCAATATTGAATGACAGGCTGAGTGGACCTTGCTTCATTTTAGCTCAGGTAGGATTCGAACCGGAGACCTTTCGATCAACAGTAGGACACACTGCCACTGAGCAACTCTGTGTCTAGTCTACCAATGACTGAAAGAGAATCAATATAAGTACTGAACCTTAACTCTACATCGCATGATGCAGTAGAGCAGCCCACAAAAAAAACTAGAAAACAAAACGAAAATAACTAAAAAATGTTAATAAAAAATAACAAAATAAATCTAAGTTTTTTTTACCAGCTCCTTGTTCCAGCAGACTGTCTGGGGTAGTGATTTCTTCATCGGACAAGTCCGTTACGAGATCTGAAAAAAATAATGTAGTTAAATACATAATTCCGCCTAAAGCCCGGTTCATACTCGTCCTTGTCCTTGTCCCTATTGTTTTGTCCTTAAGCGATTCTAAGAAAACTACTTGGCCAAATGAGTTGATGCTTAGCATGAATAAAAGTCGGGGTCACATTCAGATCGTATGCAAAAAATTAGCTCAAACACCGTTGTAAATTCTTCACTGCTGCTGACCGAAATTTGTCCTTGTCCCTGTCCTTACGTCTTTAAGGACAAATATGAACCGGGCTTAAGACGGTTTTAAACTTGTCGCATGTTTTTCCATGTCGTTTTGTCCCTAAGCAACTCCCAGACAACTTCTCCGTATTTATCGCTCGACCAAGTTGTGCAAGTCAATTGATAAAATTATTATTTTTTAGCAGTAGGAGATAAAAATTTGCCCTTGAGCCTGTTCCCTTAAGGACAAACATGACGCGGTCTTTGACGCGAAAATTACATTTAGCGGATTTAATTTTACTTTTCAAATTATATTAATTAAGTTAATATTAAGCTTGAAAGTACCTTTGTTGGGAAGCAGTAATTTACAGGGCAGGGCAAGGGGCGTAATGGAATGCTGGTAGATTAGGGCGGCAAGGGAGCCTGAAAGGATTAAAAATTAAAACTAATTATTCTTTTTTTCACTGTCACTCAGACATTTTTTCTACACCTTACGCCTAGTTCATACACCAAAACGAACAATTAAGCCCGGTTCATATTTGTCTTCGTCCTGAAGCAATTCCAAGAAAACTGCTTGGCCAAATGGGCACAATTTTTAGCATGAACAATGAAGTACAAACTAATAAGTATGCAAAAAAAAGTAGCCAGTACCATTCAGTCAACTTTTCACACAGCAACTGATCAAAATGTGTCCTTGTCTCTGTCCTTATGCTCTTAAGGACAAGTATGAACCGAGCTTTAGTCTGCGTCAAATATATACTGCAATACAAACTCTGCTCTTATAGATACAACCACAATTTTTTGTGGAAAGAAAAAATAGGTTTCCTAAATCCAGTTCTGAATTAGGCACTATTATATAAACTACGTACCAAAAACTGGTTCGTTGCTGCATCCTTTTAACTTGACGCCCTTATTTGTAGTTTCTATCAGAAAATGTCTGACCAATTCTGTGGTATTGTCTAAAAATAAAAAAAACATTAATGTGAATTGTTTTTTTAAAAAAGAAAACACTGACTGACCAATTAAAATAAATGAAATCTGTAAAAACAATTAAAAAATCAGTATTAAATTATTGATTATTGAAGTTTACATTATTTGAAATATCTATGAAAATAAGGAATAGTAGCATCGCTTCAAAGTTTAAATTCTCAAGTCAGGGTGAAGTCATTAATTCTTTTAATTGATTAATTAATACTACTGGACTTGACTCAACTAAAGCAAGAAATAAAAAAACAAAAGAATATTGTTGTTAACTTTTCCGTTATTATTTCTTGTCTGTCAATGTAACTCAATTTATACTAAATTTGTTGAACAATATTAAATAATTAATTAAATATTATTATTAACCAATAATTAATTACCATTTCTGGCAATAACTCCAGGCGGGGGTGTAGCGACCTTTAGGGCCAGCCCGTAGGCGCCGGGGTAGGAATTGCTATCGCGCACCAGAAATGAACCAGGGGGTCCGTCTTTCAGCAGTAGAATAGCTGAAATATACCAAAATTTACTGGCGAAATAAGAAATACGGATTCATTTGTAACTAAGGGCCTTATCCAAAATTGGATTTAACGGATTAGATTTAAAATAATTTTGCTAATAGCGCAGCGCAAAATGAAAATAGCCGGCTGACATTTTGCCCCACATGGCTCACAATCACATCCAGTACCTCGGTGTGTGCCAAGTTTCAGTAAATTACGTTTAACTGACGCAGCGTCATTGACGAAATAAAGTTAAATCTAATCCGATAAATCCAATTTTGGATAAGACCCTAAGACTTATGGCCAACCTTATCCAAAGTCTGACACAAAATAGTTAGCACCACGTTTACGTTACGAAAAGAATAAATTTTGCCTATTATCAAGAGTACAGCAAGTAGTCGTACAAGTCATGAGAGTTGTCACTAAAATTAAGTATATAAAGTAGCGTAGCTTTTTTTCCATACTTGAGTTTTTTTCGGATTTTTTATTACGAATATGTTAGGCTGGGACAAAAAATAGACACAGAATGAAAATAGAACACAGTAAATAAAAAGCAACAAACATAGTACAAAGAGGACCAAATTTAAGCCAACCTTCTTCCCTGCTAACATTCGGCTTGTACCAAAATCGAGACGTATCCTTTACAAATACAGGATGGTGGTGCATTATCTCGATAGGTTCTGAAACATACGACTAATAAGAAACTCAAAATTTAAACAACACAAACAATACAATTTTTCAATATCCAATTTTTCAATGTTACCATGAAACAACATAATCAAAAAATCACAGATGAACTTGAAGCAGCTTTAAGACCATAAAGATAAAACTTGAAAAATTAGTTTGACAAGTTTCAAATATTTTATATACTCACTTTTACAGCGCGTACATAAATTTTCACGCTCGCAAATTTCCTGCGGAATCGCGCAATGTTGGCAAAACTTTGTCGACATTTGCGAAAAAGTTGCGGAAAAACTTTGCGACCGGAATTAAGGCGAAAGAAAAAGCAACTTTTCAAGTGTCTAAGAACCCACCAAAAAACTTTCTAACCAAATGTTCGTAAGTTAAGTGTCAAATTTGCAAACAAAGGTAATATTTCGAATCGATTATCACCAAAATTGATTTGCGCTTCTTGAAGCTGTCTGGTGCAAACTTTGGAAAAACTTCCTCAACAAACTAATTTGAAAGTTGTGCTAGCGTTTGAGTTATTTGAAAACAATTGACAAGTCAGTCTGCCAAAAAGGTCAACCGGATAACATGACAACACAAGTTCACGACTGACACGACAGACTGGAATTCACGCGCTAATGACTAACCTGCTAAAAAAGGATTCTACAAATTCGAAAAAATAGAGACGCCTGGATTCGAACCCGAGCATCTCACGTTGACGTCAAGTAATCAACAACTAGATTCGTTTTTCTGTCTAAATTTCTCTTATGTATAATAGTCGTTTTGTCACCCCACAAAAAAAACACATATTGTTTAATTGGATAATTAAACTAAACTTCAAAATTGGAGCCACAATAAAAACCAAAAAGTTCGAATACAATTAGATCATTCTGATAATATTTGCCACAAAAATCACACCTAATGGCTGCCTGACACAAAATTACCCTTGGCAACCAATTACATGAAAATTATGGTACGAATTTTTGAATAAAATATTCTAAAACTGATAAGGAACTGCGAAAGCAAACGTGACAGGTCTTATCTCTGAAACGACACCAATAAAAAATGCCAAAAATAACTAATGACTAAAGTAAAGCAAAGAATGGATATGTAAAGATGTTATAAACAAGCTATGTAATGTGAGGCATTATTTATGTGTGGGATGACGTTTGCAGAAGTGTGTGATCGAAAGTAATGAAATTTTTTGCATTTATGCAACAGTTAAGTATATATTTTTAACTATCAAGAGCTGGAAGTAGCCTAAGAGTTCACGACTGATCCGAAAGTTTTGAGCCGGCGGAGCTGAGGTGAACAAAACCCGACAAAACTCTATAGACTGATTGAAAGCTGATGTAAACACAATTCGCTTGTCAGTTTTCAATTATATCAAATGTACATACACTTTTCGCGAAGGATGAAGCTCGTCGTACGCCGTCTAGGAGCGGAAAGGGAACCCCTTTTGCAAAGTACTATATTAGTTTCATACTCATCGCCCATCGGGGTTCAGACCCAATATTTTGGAACCGTCAAACCCATGGGTCAGAAAACCCGACTCGAGCCAACTTCGAACTCCAAGAAATTAGAAAAGAAACTGACATGACCCAAAAGTTATCTGAAGGTGACCCGTTGACCATGTATTTAAACAGGCTGATCGAAGGAAAAAAATACCAGCCCTTGTAATTTTCTGCTGAACATTTTCGTCGCCGAACGTAGCCATAGATAAAATTTCAGAAGTTTGAAATTCGGGCGCAGTCAGAACAAATCTGAATCGATCAATGAAATTTAGAACAATGTTCATTAAAATACATAGCATGATAATATACTAACGGACAACGAACAATCTTGTAACAAACCGAACCATAAAAAAGCACTACTTTTCGTGACCGCAAAAAAGTTTGACCGGACCGGCTGCAAATTGTAATGCCAAAAAATGAGCTGTATTAAAAAAACGTAACAGCAAATGAGCAACTCTGTAAGTAAACCGTTTTATGAAGTTGACCTAACTAAATAACTTTGTCAAACATTAATTGAAAGTGTCATATATATACATTTTTTATATACGTCCAAGCCGAAAGCTAAACAACACTGTTACGGTTTGTTGATTACTAAATTGAAACATGTTAGTCTGCATTTCAAAGGCAATTTTGCATGAAAAAACCCTCGTGGTACTGTGGCAGTGCAAAAAATGTCATTTTTTCGAGTTTTGCATGTTTAAAGCATGTTCAGCAGCTGTTTTTAGAGTTCTTTACAGTTTTTCCTCTTTTAAGCCTGGAGACAAAATTTTTTCATGAACAAGCTGGTCATGAAACCAGGGCCAATAATTGTATAAAGATTTCAACGAACTTATCTGAATTTTATAAATAGTGAAATGGTGTGTATTCAGCAGAGACGAATGTTAATTTCAACTATGATTTGATAGAGAAGACTCAGCTGAGATAAATGGCTTAAATCTTTATACAATTGGGCCCAGAACGAACCACAATAGCCATACTTTATTTTTGCATTTTTTAAATTGCGAAATTTTTAAATAACTGAAAAGGCAAAGTTTAAGAAACATTATCTTTTCTACAAGATCCTATGGAACTTTGGTTCGCGCTAGCCAATCAAAAAGCAGCATTTTATATCAGCCAGAATGTTTGTGAAAAATTGCAATAAATCCAAACGCCTAGTAAAAAAACAAAAAGTGGTCAATAAAACTTCCAAGTATTTGCAGGGGAATGTTAAAAAAACTTGAGAGCAATAAAACTTGGTTAGTATAAGCTAACATTACACCGGCTTAATCAAAAGCTATAGAATTCCGCTGAAAGTACTTACACACGCATTAAACGCAAAAAACACTGAACCGTGATTTTATGCGACTTTCACAAAAAATAACTGCATTATTTCAAACTTAACGTTCAGTGGACATGTAAAAAAACATTTTTAAAATTTTTTAAATAGTTCCTGCGATTTATTTGAACCTATATATATACATACTTGCCTACGATCTACTAAGTTCTTTTTTCTGGAAAAAATTTTCCTCCTTAAAACAAAATCTAAAACACTACTTAAAAACTGAAAAATCACGCACTATGCTCAACTTTGTGGCTCTTCAAGGATTATTTTTCATAAATTAATAGTAACTGGATTAGATTAACAGATTAACTTCATGACTCATATATGATTAACTTAAATTCATAAAACTTTGCAGGTATATAAATGCAGACGATGCGGTCACTGGCGGTCCCAGACTTCGATTTCGGGGGGGGGGCGGAGGTCTGAAGAAATTTTTTGACTTTTTATAATAGCGTTTTTCAGCTCTACGCTAATTTGTTAGATCCGCAGCCATATCAAGGGCAATGAATTGAGTCTGTTTGTAGTAAAAACCAGTAGTGTGCCCAGGAAAAAATGGAGAATTTTTCAATTTTTAGGTTGAATTTGGTCAACTGGAGACGTATCAGAAATTTTTTTCCGACAGGAAAATAAAACACATGATGGGAACGTCACCTCAGACAGAAGACAGTGTAAATTCAGCATAATATGCTCGTGTAGACATGCAAATGCAGTATAATGTACTCATATATACATGTATAAGCTGTGATGATAGATAATAACAAGGAATAGTAAGCCACAGAGTTCCAGGGGTCTGGGGGCGGCAGCCCCCAGGAAAAAATTGGGGGAAATTTTTGATTTTTAGGCCAAATTTGGTCAATTGGGGACGCATCAGAAAAATTTCCCGGCCGGACCATAAAAACCAAAGGGGGGACCCTTGTGTAAAATTTCAGCCGGAAGAAATTTCGGGGGGGGGGGGGGGCCGCCCCCCCCCGCCCCCCCCCCCCCCCTGGGACCGCCCCTGGATGCGGTGTATTCGTTCTGCAATGTTTATTAATAAATTTTCGTTAGTGTAACGGCGCGTTACTGAAGTTAATCTAGTTAATCGAATCCGGTTAATATATACATATAATTTATGAAAGGCCCTAAGAATAGGACTGGACGAATTCGGATCAAAGCACTGAAGTCAGTTGAAGACCTACTAAATTTTGCCGAATCTTGACCCAATTAAAATACAAGTAACGCAATTAATTATAACACCTTTGATGCTTTGATGTAAATGTATGACGCAAATTTCTACACAAACCGCAAAAGTATACTTAACTAACAAATAGTATATACATGATAATAACGCACACAAAAGTAAACAGACACGTAATACTGTACAAACACACACAGACACACTGTCATATGAGTCAATATAAACTGAATATCAAAACAGGTTACTGTATTCTTGAAAACTTCAGATTACAACATAATTATTAGCGTAATTTAGGGCTGTCACCACAATTGCACGAGTTATTTCGTTCGATGACATTGTTAAATTAAATTTACAATGTACAGTTAATTCAGTTGTTATAGTCTACACGAGCGATAAACTGCAGTCATTATAGTCTACAAAGATTTGGATAAACTACACGCGAAACAAATTATGATCTACAGTCTACAAGTCCACACACATTGCGTTCACCCACCCCAGACCTGATTTTTAACTTCCACGTCCCTTGTTCGTTTTCTCTCCAAAAAATCGTTGAGATTGATCTCATATCCCATCCCTTGGATACAAACACCTAGGATAACACCATATGTATGAGGGGAGATGGGGGGCAGCCTCCCTCTTTTAACTAAAAAGCGAGCCACGGGCAGAATACACAAAATTTGAGCAAATTACTAAAGATCCACTATATTATCCAGATTATCCACTATAGCAGGCGCTATCTTGTTTGTTAATTTGAACAATTATATAAATTAAAATATTTCAAAAATTACACAACTAACCTCCGTCAGACATTATGAAATAAATTCCTGGCACAAAAAGCCAAATAGCGGATGCGAAAATACGAAAATACTAAGCGAGTGTTGCTTCAATGAAGACAAATTCAACTATAAGAAATTCCGGGGCATATTTTGGCTAACCAAGGCTTTAACTTACACACAGCTGCTAGCGTATCGACTAAAGCACGCCGTAAACTTAGCACGGGGTCAGCTTTCGCAAAGATTGATATATGCTATATATTCATGACTAAGCTAAGGTATGTATTCCATAAAACACATAGATTAACTGGATTAGATTAACCGGATTAAACTTAATATAGCGGCGGAAGAGTGAAAATATCTTCCTTGAAATTTGGTCCTAGTGGAAGGCGGGAGGGGGCGGATTTCCAAGGGAAGGGGAAGGTGCAGTCAAATGTTTATGCTATTACCATGACGGCTAAATATTTTTGGTAAAAACCAAGGTATGCAGCTTGATGCAACTTAGCATGAACAAACGGACATAATGATTTGTTATATAAAGTTAAAGTATATTGTTCTAGTTAAATTGACAATGATAGTCTAAAATAGTTACTTTATATTTGAAAACGCCTACACAACATTGAGAACGATTAATTGCGGATTAAAGCTAGTTCTGGTGGCTTAAAAAAATGGTTCCGCGTCGTAAGATTCAAGAAAGTTTAACTACAAAAGTGAATACTGTAAAAGCATAAAAGTGAGCCACTTTTACCGAACAGCAAAACACTAGTTATCAAAACTTTGCTGATAAAGCTTTACGAATAATTTTCATGAATCATCTTGTTTTGCGATCATTAAGTATTTTATTATTACGATCACAACGTATTGACTATTTTGCCCATAATCAATCAAGTTGTATCAAAAAATGTACACACTACAAAAAATAGATAAAAACAGCAGCCTCTTTCATAGTATATAATATGTTGTAGGCTGTAGGGTTCAGGCCCTATGCCTTACGGTAATTTCCTTATAGACCGGGTCACAAGAGGACAACCGCATGGATTGGGCCTTAGTGTTGTCCCCTTGTGGACCGTTCTGTAAGTGATTTACTCTATGGCCTAGGCCCTATGGCATATAGCCTGAATTACCTTACAGCCTACGACACATATACAGAGTCGGTGTAAATTACTACAGCGACTTTTTGTAAAAAAATTGTCGCAGTTTTGGCGCCTAATCGCCTAATGGTTTTACGTCATCACAGTTCTCTACTAGTGCATGTTGCGGTTTGTACTAAAATGCACCCTCACAATGACAACGACCCTGCCTTGCTAATCGCGTACGAATTAGCTCTAATTAAACAAACTTCAATTCATCGGACGAAAAATAGTGCTAACGGTCAAAAAGAGTTCGAAAACGTCATCCAACATTAAAAACCACATTCCTCAAAAATTCCAACAAAGCTACTGCTCCTACTACACATTCAAATGACTATCAGCTAACAAAAGACTCAAGTTCAGCTAGACGCAAAGACAAACCTTCTTCAATCTATGTGGACATGGTGTGCTTCTGTAGTTTTTCAATATTTCAAACCCGCAGCACAGCTACAAATTTTTTATTGGCCACCACTGAAACCCAAGAGTCAATTTCTTTATTACAATAATTATATACACAAAACAAAATTTTAAGACAAACTTCAAAAATTACCTATGATCAATTACAGATTACATCATGAAATAAATAAGTACTTTGTAGGTAGCAGTACACGTTTTATGCGCTAATATATGGTCGAATAAAATCTTTCTGCTTATGTGTCACAAATTCAAACACTATACAACACATCTCCATTCGGATGGGGAGTAGGCCGGACGGCGGATAGGGGGCGTTGTTTAACTTCAGACTCAGTCTAAAGCTCAGTTTTTTTAACTAAACGGAACATAGCACTGAAATATTCTATCTAAATTTTCTCTGTATATAAATTGAATAGTCCGCCAAATCCAATTTTGAATAAGGTCATGAAAGACAGCATTTTGCAAAACAGAACGAACTGAACAGTTTTGGTAAAAAACAATAATTCATTTTCAAAGACTACACAACTGATACAAGCAATCATAAAAAAATGATTCTACCAAAAACCCAAACACTCCCAATCAAAAATTAACCCAACAATAAAACATCCACATATAGTACAAAAGTTACTTATAAACAAAAAGTCACTGCCAATATAAATGCCTCAAAATTTAGATTGCGATTTATGCAAATTTTGAATGCTGCGATTTTCTCGAAATGCTTTCTAAGCTGTGAGGCATTACAAATAGCTAATAACCATTATTAAAGCTAAATCAGTGGAGACAAGGGTGCATAATAGTCATTTTTTAAGCACAACACTACTAAGACCTACTAAACTTTGACTATAACAGACCGGATTTACATAACTAATCTGCTAACTAATAATAATAACTAAAAGGTTAAAGTCCAGTCTATACGAAAAAAATACGATCCTGTCAACTCTTCCCAGCAGGTGACCACAATGTTAGGGGAACTGCGGCCAACCATATAAGGCCCGGTTAACACAGACTTACTTTTTGCTTAGGGCCTTAAGTAAAAGTAGGAACGCATTCTACTTTTTACTTTTGCCAAATCTAGTCAATCAGAATGCTTCAACAGGAGCTCCGCCTACTGAGATGTATTTTCAATGTTTCGAATTGGTTTTTGATATACAAATGCGCTAATGCCAGCCAATCGAAAGCAACTTGCTTCAAGTAACAAGCAAAGCCCAATGCAAAATGAGCCTGGAAATATTCAAGCTATATTTTCACGTAGTGAACCAAAACCTGCTGCGCAGCACATAAGTATTTGCACGATGTTTAATAGTCCAGTAAACAGTTTCTAGTATT
This sequence comes from Trissonchulus sp. WLG1_4, assembly GCA_030248245.1. Classification (NCBI taxonomy): domain Eukaryota; kingdom Metazoa; phylum Nematoda; class Enoplea; order Enoplida; family Ironidae; genus Trissonchulus; species Trissonchulus sp. WLG1_4. The sequence goes on along the minus strand of JASANF010002425.1, from coordinate 81,778 downwards.
ATCATGAAAATCTGCATCAGATGGTGATTCACTTTTGCCACTTTTGGAAGCTCATAATACGCATCATTTTATCAGTCCTTCGTTTCGACAATGTAGTAGCAACTCGTCTGCTTTATGACCGACGAAATTGCTAGTCAGTTTCATGGGGTGAATTTATAGTGTCATTTACAAAGCTGCTAACGCCGTGCTTGCTATAACAGTTCATTGTGAGCACGCGTATTTTCCGTTAAGTAGTGAATTGGTTTGCGCCATTATGGCTTTGATCAACTCCATTTTACTTGTACTCCAAAATTTAACAAACTCCATAATTTGGAGCATAGATGCACATAGGGGGGGTATCCACCCCCCCCCCCCCTGAGGGGGGTCGGCAGTCGGCACCCCCCCTCGGACGACATCCAGCACCCCCCAACCTCAACCCCCCACCCCCCCCCCCTCTGATGGCCAAGAAAGTGCCCCAAAAATGCGTAAAAAACTGAAAAATTGCAAAAAATTTTCGCCTGCGGCCAAAAAAGTACCCCGAAAATGAGTTGAAAATCGAAAAATTTTCGGCTATCGCCGAAAAATGGCCAAAACTAGGGACCACCCCCCCTTGCGCCAGGGGTCGGGCACCCCCCCCCTCGCCGATTCCCCACGTGCATCTCTGACAGTGGCACACAGACATATAATGAACAGCACACAGACATAATAAACAGGGCCACAGAACAGACACATTTCAAACACACACTTACATTCACGCAGACATGCACAATCACACAGATGAAAACACGCAAAGACGCACACACATAACTCTCTTACACGTTATTTTTCCGACACCTCATTCTGAAGAAGCCTGCTGCGCTGTGGCGCAGCAGGAAAAAGTAAGACTGTGTGAACACTTTTGCTTAAGTAAAAGGTATATATCTCTTTGTAAACCGGGGCTAAACGACCAACAATTTGACACTACTGCCCCATGGCCCGGGTGCTTATCACCCACATACACATTCACAACATATTATCGAGTATAGACACAACCAAATCGAATCTTGGCACGATCACAAACAGACATTTTTTAATTTTTCTTAAAAATTTTTTAACTTTTTAAATGAGTGGCGAAAATGTTAAATTTGTTCTAAAATCGCAACGTATATAATAGTGGAAAACTGAAATGCAGAAAGCTTTTGCAGCTATATTATGCAGGCTCACGATACAGCAACTTTGCGTATGCCGTGTTGTTTCAATTTTATTAACATTAGAAATTTATTCAACATATATAATATATATATATATATATATATATATATATATATATATATATATATATATATAATATATATATATATATATATATATATATATATATATATATACACCGTAATTTGTCGATATCTAAAATAACTTAAAATAAACTAAAACTGAAAGAAAAAAGTTGAAACTGGCACTGCTTAAATTGGCACCTCTACAGTTGTTTATACGCGAAAGATTTTTCTTTCATTGCATGTATCTATTTTTTGTAAAATGTATATGTAAAATGTATATAATCAATTCCGATACATTAATTATACTCAGCTAAAAACAATGCGGTTCTTCTGAATTTAGAGCCCATTTTCTTAAACTTAAGTCATAATGTTTCTCAAAACACTTGAGACATACTATATTATAATGTTTACCAAAACATACGTCTAACATTCAATTGGTATTTACGAATTCAATTCATCAAATTTCCCCGTGGATACACAAAATAGCCAATAACCCAGTTTCAGTTGACTGTTGAGTAACATTGTGCCAAACAAAAACAAACAAAATGACATAGCAGCAAAGCTTTTTAGAACATAATATGTATATATTTAAAATTTTTGGAACCAAAAATCATATAATATATACATACTTATATAAAAGAAAAGTATGTACGTCTAACTTTTTTATTAGACTAGAGTAATAAATACGAACGTCGAAAAAACCTCAAACTCACAGATGTACATGGGGGGGGTCTGGGGGGGGGCAAGCCCCCCCCCAGAATTGAGATTTCGGGACAAGCCCCCCCTCAGATTTGACCCACCGGGACAAGCCCCCCTCCTTGAAGCTGAAAGAAAGGTGCCCAAACACTCAAAATTGCTCCAAATCGCCGAAAAATGCTCCAAAAATGAGCGAAAAGCGAAAAAATTTCTAAAAATAACCAAATTTTGCCGAAAATTTTCATTTTTTTGGCAGAAATTCGAAATTTTTGCGTTTTTGCCCCGGAAAAGTCGGGACAAGCCCCCCCCTAAAGTTTCGAAAATTCTGGGACAAGCCCCCCCCCCAGACCGAGACCCCGTGTACATGTATGCTCAAACTGTCTGCAGAAGTTTTTTAAATGAGTATGTATATATATGTAATAACACAAAGACAATAGACTGACAACATAAGAGACTTTAGAGACACCCAGTGAGCAATACGGGTTACAAAATAACGACTACAACTGAATACCAACATCTACGACCTTCGGTAAAGCACAATATTGAATATAGAGTGACTAGATTTCAAATTAACAGTGCTAGCACAAACCTAGTACATGTATATATCGTAAAATTTCATTGTTTTTATTTTTAGCTTTTTTATGATAATTTTTTTAGTTTTTTATGATCATACATGGGCAAGACCCGGGATTCCCCCGGGATTTTCCCGGGTTGACCGCGCGACCGCGCAGCGGTCAGAGTTGGACCGCGCATCCCGAGCGGAGCGAGGGCTGCTATCAGTAACTATAAGGACCGCGCGCATAACGGACGTGAAATTTGACTGCGCAGTCTAACTGTAGATTGATTGCGCAGTCCAAATAGTGTGCTCAGTCCAACTATTAATTGACTGCGAAATCCTAATGACTGCACAGTCTAATTCTAGATTGATTGCGCAGTCACACTAGAGTTAAACTGCGCAGTCAGTAAGATTGCGCAGCAAATTAATAGTTGGACTGCGCAGTCCAAATGGTCCGCGCAGGCGCAGTCAAACTAGAGTTGGACTGCGCACTGCGCTGTCAGTAGGATTGCGCAGCCAATAAGAGTTGGACCGCGCAGTCCAAAACTACAAATAGTCCGCGCAGTCCAACTCTTAAGTGACTGCGCATATGAGTGCGCAGTCTAACTCTAGATAATTGATTGCGCGGTCCTCAATTTGGTTTTTATAGCCCGGCCGAAAAAAAATTCCGATACGTCACCAGTTGACCAGATTTGGCTTAAAAATCAAAAAATTCTCAATTTTTTTCTGGGAACTGCCCCCACCCAGACCCCTGCAAGTCTATGGCTTACTATTCCTTGTTATCATCTTTCGTCTTACTATTTCTTGTTATCGTCTTTCGTCCACTGTCTGATGTGACGTTGCCATTTATTATTATAACTTTCTGGTCGGAAAAAAATTCTGATACGTCTCTAGTTGACCAAATTCGGCCTAAAAATTGAAAAAAATCTGCAATCTTTTTCTGAGAGCTGCCGCCCCCAGACCCCTGCAGCTGGTGACTCAGTGATCAGGGGCGGTCCCAGGGGGGGGGGCGGGGTGGGGGGCGGTAGCCCGCCCCCCCAAAATGTCTCCCGACTGAAATTTTACACAAGGGTCCCCCCTTTGGTTTTTATTGTCCGGCCGGAAAATTTTTCTGATCCCCCCTTTTGACCAAATTTGGCTTAAAAATCAAAAATTTCCCGCTATTTTTTGCTGGGGGCTGCCGCCCCCAGACCCCTGCAACTCTGTGGCTTACTATTCCTTGTTATTATCTTTCATCTAAATTTCTTCAGACCTCCGCCCACCCCCGAAATCGAAGTCTGGGACCGCCAGTGTCAGTGATCTTGAGTTTGCAACTCAAATTTAAGTGTTAAAATTACTAAAAAGTGCTTTTTAAATTTTAACCCATCACAAAAACTCAGAAAGTCAATCTCCCTGAAACTTTTTTCTGGGTGGGCCACTGACAGTGAATTTGTTTAGATTAAATGACTACAAACAACATTTCGCAACGGACCCTTTCGCCTTGGGTGAAGGGACCGGCGACCGCGCAAGAAATTTTTAGTTTTCCCGGGTTCATTTTAACCACCTTGCCCATGTATGTTTATGATAGTATATAAATAAACTTTACTTTAGAACAGAACCATCCTAGCTTCAGCTCGCAGAAAAAAAGCATTATTTAATTAAGCAATTATGTATATGTATATATATATATATATATATATATATATATATATATATATATATATATATATATATATATATATATATATATATATATATATACATATATATATATATATAATATTATATATATAATACTATAAGTCGACTAACTGCCAATATATACAATGTTTATAAATACGTATATAAATACAGGAAGACAATAAATACTGTGTGTAACTTTGTGTACCTGAAATAATCTTGTGTTCGGTTATCACATTATTTTCATAAGTTATTTGTCCGAAAAAGGTTGATTAGTCCGAAAGTGAAGTGTAAAGCCAAATCCTCTCTGGAATGAAATAATAAGATGATAAAACAGGCTTAGTTTAATATTTATAACCAGTTTCATATACTTGTCCGTAAGGTTTTTCGTTTGTCCGTAAACGCGAGTTTCGCTGGACTGTCTACAAACCACCGCGGTTTCTCGAATTTGATGTGCAAGCTATCTATATATTGCATAAGCCCCAAATTCTCTAGCAGAACATGCCACTAGCCACACCAGCTTTTCTTACCCCGGTTCGACAATGTTTTCCGGACGCGGACGTACAAGAACCAAGTTAAAAACAACAATTATAATATACATCCCTAACTAACAAAACAAAGCAACAAACAATAACCATTTAAAACAAAGCAAAGACAATATATAAATGGAATGGTAGAGAAGGGGAATGTTCGGTTCGAAAAGTTTACGGCTTGCGTCCCTGGGAGGGCACGAGGGTACTGTTGGCGTCGTAAACGGATTCGTCGTCCTCCGAGTCTGACTCCACCACCAGCGAGTTTAGCTGATGCGAATTCAGCACATCATATTTTCGAGTTGGCGTTCGTTTACGGCGACAAATCCTGCAACAAAATAGAAACACACTGCACCAACTGAAAACTCTTTACAGGAAGAATATATATATATACCACTTAATTCTAAAGTATTTTATATTATATATATATACTGTGAAAATATTTCTGTTTACAATACGTATAGTTTATAACAATATCATAAGAACTTTGGAAATTATGACGTCTTGCGTTTGTTTTATATACAATTTATAAAAGGTTAGTAAAGTATCAACATATTGTTGTCCAGTTATTTTCAAGCACACCTGCACACCATCCCTTTAATCGGGTATATAAATTGGACAAAAAGTTAACATAACATACATATAATATAATATAAACACCAAAACTTACACAATATATTTAATGCCAAAATACAGCACAATGACCCCTGTGACCCCCAAAATCACCAGCATCATGCGTCTCAGCATTCCATCGTTCGTGGAGACCCACTCTGAAATTCGTTCACTGAAATCAGGCTTATGCGTTGAGTCCGTTCCATTGGCAGCTGAGGTGCCATTGTGTTGTCCAGTCCCAGTGACAGGGCTAGACTCGCACGTCAGCAGATATGAGCAAAGATGTAGCAAAATAAAATTACTCCAAGTGTGAATAATGGGCCAGGAAGCAGAAGCAAATGCACTTGTGTGGATTGACACTGTAGATAAGAAGCGCATTTTGGCCTTCCAATTCGTTCAACTGTAACAAACAGGCATACTTACATGTACATATGTAGTGCATATGGAGGGGGACGGAAATTTGCCCTTTTAGCAAAAATCTCAGTGCTAGATAATTATGGGGAAAAGTCAATAAGCTAACAAGGTACCCTGACACTCCTCAGAACTTGACCTGAATCGCTGTAAAATGTTCAGAAAATGAGAAAAAGTCCAAAACTGTTCAAAAATGTCAATTTTGCAAAAAAAATAACATTTTATCGCGAAAAAAATGGTCACACTGTGCGTTTTTGCCGCTGCTATTTTGACGCAAAACGCAAGCCGCATGGTGTCGCAAGTGAAACGCACTGTCTGAACAAACTTTGCGGGCTCAGTGCGTCTCGCAGGCCAGTTTGCTGCGTCTTTACTGCTTCAAAAACATGACAAATCGCTCCGCAAGTATTGTTTTAACCAACATGTCGGGTTAAATGCAGTTGGGGGGGGGAAATATTGGACCTATTTTTTGAGTAGAGCACCTTGGGGGAAGCATTTTTGATTCAAAACCCCAATTTCATTTTTTGGATTTTCCGAGATACGACCCCCCACCGAAATCTGAACCCTCAGTGAGGGACGTTTTCGCAATTTCTTTGCGAAGCCCTTGTTTTTTCTGCTCTGATGGTGTCTAAATGGTGTCAGATTACTGTTTACAATTTTTTAGAATGAAAACAAAGGCTCTTTGACCGGGTTCCTGCCGAAAAATTGGCCAAATTCACCAGAAACGTCCAATTTTTGACCAAATTCAAACTTGGCCTTAATTTAGGCTTGGGCTTAGGCTGGCTTGGACTTAGTACCAGGCTTAAGCCAGATTCACACGGTGCGTTTTTGCCGCTGCGATTTTGACGCAAAACGCAAGCCGCAGGATGTCGCAAGTGAAACGCAGCATCTGAACGAACTTTGCGGCTTTAGTGCGTCTCGCATGCCAGTTTGCTGCGTCCTGTTTCAAAAAATGACAAATTGCTCCGCGCAAATTGTTTAAGGTGGTAGTAACGAATGTGCAGTGTTTTTCAACAGGATAGTATTCAATAATTAATTAACTTTATATCATAGTTTTTATAGCGTTAGAAAGCGCTACTTTCCTTCTACATTTAAGCAAAGTTTTATTGTACAACTGTAAAGATAATTTGTATGGCACGTGTTAAAAGTATACCAATTTGGCTTTTTTGAGCGCTTTCAAATCTGGCCACTTTTTGACGAGTTTAAAGAATAAAAATATGCGAAAAATGGCACAAATATTTAAAAGTGAATTATCTAGACCCAAAATGAACGATTTTATGATTTGTCAATTATATAATGAAAAATACGGTTTCAAAGTAAAAAGTGTCTATTCACACTCAACTTTCGGGTTCTATATCTGCGCAAAAATATAAGCAATTGAAAAAATTTTCATTTTGGGTCTAGAAAATTCACTAAAGTTTATTCATATTTATTTTTGTGCTTATGCGTTGCGCATGCGCTAAGAAAAGTGGCCAAAACTGTTAAAATTCCATTCTCCTGTTGTGTAGTTTGGCTTGTTGGCTTGGCTTCTCCAAAAAATTTTTTACATGATGCCGCTTACTTCATTTGTCATTTTGTGTATATAAATCAATTTTTTACAGACGTTATTTTCAAAAAATACAGTTTAAATCAACTAATTTTTTTCAAAAATTTAAAAACCACTGCACATTCGTTAGTACCACCTTAAGGGGGCGCTCCGGGAATCAAGGATTTGGGCCGTATTTTTTAAAAACAGCCAAAATGACATATCATTCTTGAAGGAAATTTGCCCAAAATACTATTTCTGATGTTTTGACGTGCATATCTCCATAGCAAAAAATTTGGAAAAAATTGGACAAATTACTGATTTTATTCGACTTTTACACAAATTCAGCAAGTAAGCCAGTGCATCAACGCTTTTTGAAGTTTTCCAAACAGACGATACGTAAATTTTATTAGTCGTAATGAAAAATTAAAACAATTTTATTGCGTTCTGTGCAAAAAAATCGCACAAGAAACCATTTTCAGAAGCAGCAGACTCAAATATAGGCTGTGTGAATACAATACCAATTTTTCGGCATTCGATTATAAGATGCTAGTAAGATATTTTTCTACAAAATTTTGCACAATTATAGCATTAGGCTCTGCGCAGTTCAACAATTTTTTAGTTTTTTTAAAATAAAGCTTAGAAATTATTTTATATGAATTTTATTGCTCAGAGTTCGACTTCGAAAACACATAATGACATTTTTTATCCAAACCCAACATAAATGTTAAAAACCAAAATAATGTTCAACTAGAGAAGAAGATAAGCTTTTGTGCCATAATACATATATGTATAGTAAAGTTTGACATTTGCCAATTTTTTTGCCAATTTTCGATGTAACCCCCGATTCCCGGAGCGCCCCCTTAAGGTGGTAGTGTCGCCAAAGCAGTTTTGCTCATAGGTTGCAAAACGAGAGCTTTTTGCTTTGAAATTGTACGTTCACTGAGAAACTAGTGAAGTGCCATATGGTATCAAATAAATACTGCCAGACACCAGACTACCAATATCTACCAATATTTTGAACCAATCACCATTTGTGAGCCAGACATCACACAATAGAGACATAAAAGTTCAAAAAATCGAGGCAGATATCAGATTGGCCAGCTTGTGAAGTACATGTAATGTTTTGACGCACAGTTTTTTCCACAAATAAGAATGAGAATAATGAAAAATAAAGGTACGTTTTTCTTTTGATTTTAAAATAAGTGTCTAAATTTTTCACAATTTATCACTATTGCTGTGAGTACTTCACAGTTTACGCACAATTTCACAATTCAAACAGGTATTACTCCGCAACCACTCAACAATTTGCACTAAATTTTGTGTGCAAAAACTAGAGCATATGGGCTTTTAGTCTGTGTAAAGAATTTAAACAAAAAGTTTTTTCATTGTGACGAAAATATCGAATGTGAATAGGTTTTCAAAACGTCATTTTTCCGACTTTGCGGCTTCACTGCTAACTGTATGCTGCATCAATTTTGCTGAAACTTGGCAAAAATATTTGCCTTGAAACATATTTTTAGAATATATAAATAACAATGACCTATCTTTCACTGAAAAAGTTTTATAGTCGCTCAAAATCGACTGCTTTCGCAACACTACCCCCTTAAGGTGGTAGTAACGAATGTGCAGTGTTTTTCAACAGGCTAGTATTCAATAATGAATTAACGTTTGAGCATAATTTTTATATCGTTAGAAAGCGCTACTTTTCTTCTACATTTAAGCAAAGTTTTATTGTACAACTGTGAAGATGATTTGTATGGCACGTGTTAAAACTAGACCAATTTGGCGTTTTTGAGCACTTTCAAATCTGGCCACTTTTTGAAGAGTTTTAACAACAAAAACATACAAAAAATTGCACAAATATTCAAAAGTGAATTATCTAGACCCAAAATGCACGATTTCATAATTTGTCAATTATTAAATGAAATATATGGTTTCAAAGTAAAAACTTTCTATTCACACTCAACTTTCGGGTTCTATATCTGCGCAAAAATATAAGCAATTTGAAAAATTTTAATTTTGGGTCTAGAAAATTTGCAAAAGTTTATTCATGTTCATTTTTGTGTTTATGCGCTGCGCATGCGCTTAGAAAAGTGGCCAAAACTGTTAAATTTCCATTCTCCTGTTGTGTAGTTTGGCTTGTGGCTTGGCTTGCTCATAAAAATTTTTCACATGATCCCGCTAACTTCATTGGCCATTTTGTGTATATGAATCAATTTTTTACAGACCTTATTTTCAAAAAATACAGTTTGAATCAACTAAATTTTTTCAAAAATTTAAAAATCACTGCACATTCGTTACTACCACCTTAAGGTGGCGCTCCTGAAATGTGACTTTTCAAAAAACGGCAGTTTGGGCCAGTAGCGTAGCCAGGATCGAGTTGAGAGAGGGGCCAAAGTGCCTTCTTGCCCGAAAAATTTTTGAAGTTTGTCTACCGGGGGGAAGGGGGGGGAATGCTACGCGACCCAAATTTTTTATCCGAGGGGGGGGGGCCCGAATCGCTGAGGGGGAAGCCAAAACCGCTGAGGGGGGGCTTTGGCCCCCCGGGCCCCCCCCTGGCTACGCCACTGGTTTGGGCCCAATTTTAGATACACAATGGCAAGCTGGTGTAAAAGTATGCCTAAATACAAAAAATTAAGTTGATTCATACAAATTAGCATTCACTGTAGACCAAACGTGAGTGGAATTTCGGCTTGCGATTTCTCTTCGCAACTAAGTAGCTGTTGCACAATCATTAGCTCATTTTGCTCGCCTCAACGTGATCGAGCGGTCGCAAAAAGTCATTTTTGATGAATATGATTGATATATCGAAAAACACTAAAATCGCCATTTTTGAAAAACATAAATTTGGCTAAATTTTTTAGATACTATTGATTTGCCAAAAATCAAATTTTGCGACCGCTCGAAAATGACAAGGTGCATTTATGTGCCAAATTTTAACTTTTTTCGTTAAGCCAATTTTTTAAAATCGCAAGCCGAAAATTTGCGTTTGTATTCACACACACTATATTTCTGACTAATGCAGAAAGTATTGCGTTAGTTCACAAAAAAATTATACCACACTCAATAAAACACCAAAAATTTTTAATTACGTGTCAGTAAAACACTACTGCTAGTGTTTTTCAGCATTTCAAATTCATTACATACGTGTAAATGCAGTGGCTTGTGAAGGCATTTCCGTGAAAATATATTTTTCTGGGCCCGGTTTCATAAAAAAGCACTAATAACTAATAACTAATTATTAGTTATTAGTCCGCTAATATTAGTAGCCTAATATTGCGTTTCATAAAACTTAGCTGCATTCAAATATTAGTTATTAGTACTAACTAATGCACTAATATTTGAATGCAGCGGCCAGCTAAGGCCTAAGCTGCTCGCTGCCCAACAGCAGGCTGATCCGTGCGTGCGCTTTGCACACACACTTGTGTGTGTGTTTGTGTGTGTGTTCACTACCTCTGTTCATTTTGACTTGATTTCATTTTTATTAGCTATTAACGTGATTATTGTTGCTAATTAATTGCTTTTTTGTGTCACATTATTCGTATCAACAAGTTAACATTTTTGGTTCCATGTTATGTTTGATGCTGCTACATTAACCAAGTTCATAGTTTTTACACAGTTTATAAAAATTGGGAGTCACAAGACGATCCGTAATTGAGTGGAGTGGTCTTCGCGTCTGGTTGAGTCAAGTTAAATAATTATATACAGTCAGCTTGTTATGGAAGTCAGTTTTGGTTGCCATTTTTTAAGTCAAATAAAACAATGACGCCAAATTTTAACTGTTTATGTACTTCATAAAATAAACAGTTGTCAGACATCTGCATTAGCTGTTTGCCTGCATCTATAACTTGGCCACATGGACATGGCACATTCCTTTGCCGGATTGAAGGGTTAGTTTTTGTCCAACTAAACTAAACGCCATGCACTGAAACTTGACCGTTGATATTATTTCCAGTACAAGCTGCTAAAAAAGGTCCTTTCCAAAATTGTAGAATTTTTACAAAAAGTTTGCGCCACAGCTGTAAATCATACGATTACCCGTTGGGGCTGAAAGTTTTTGACAAGTTTAAAGTCCCCAATCATCTCCCTCAGTTTTTTAATAACTAGTCAATTTGATTTGAAAATAGCTAAAAGGCAAACGCACCGAAAAGTTAACATTTTTTTGCAACTAAAGCCCTCTAAAAATGTCCATAGGTGAAATTTCGAAAAAGTGAGAGACATGCCTGGGGATTTTGATCTTTACAATACTGTGACAAAGATTGGTTCTCAGGCATCATTTGCAACTTGAGTTCTGTGGGCGCTTAGTTTACATAGAAATCACAAAAACCTCGAAAACGCAGTTACCGCCTTAAGGGGGGGCTACCCAGGTCAAAAATTAAAGTTCTCTAATTTTGCTTATTTTCACATATGTTACTCCCAAAGTCCCAAGGCACCCCAACCTCAGATAAGAACAATCAAGCTTGATGGTGCACTTTTGGTTTAGTGCGTTTGTCAGTGTATTTATATACAGTCAGTGTATTTATATACATAGGCAAAAGTACGCAAAAGTTTAAAAGTAGCCCTTCGTTGGACAGTTCTAACACAAACCACATCAAGCCAATCAGGCAGAAACTTGCATAATGCTCACATGTATGCGCAAAATCGTATGATCCGGATTTTCGATATGTATTTTCAATTCTAAAATCGAGGACGAAATGTGAAAAAATGGTCGTTTTTTACGATTTAAGTGATTTTACATTTGGCGTCACTGCTCTGGCCATGGGCAAAAATTAAAAAAAATGGATCATAGAGGTTGAGATATGACATTAGGCTATCGAATCATGTAAAAATCAGCTTCGTCAGTATTAACAAAAATTTCGAGTAAAGGAAGCTTTGTGAGCACAAGAAACTTTTTTTCGCGCCTATGATTTACACGTAAATTTGAATTTCTGAGAGCCCCTAGCAAAAAATTGGCAAAAGCATTTTCTGTGGGCAAAGCGTCTTTACTCTCGCAATTTTTGTTTATGCTGACGAAGGTGATTTTTACATAATTCGATAGCCTAATAATATCTCAAACTCTATAATCCATTTTTTTAATTCTCGCCCATGCCGTGTGCAGTGACGTCAAATGTAAAGTCACTCAAACTCGGCGGACCAAAGAACAATTTAGATTTGAAAATACATATAGAAAATTGGATCATACGATTTTGCGTACACATAGGGCCCGATTTATCGAAGCGAAATGTGTGTCATTGAAAATGTTCGTCATCACGAAATTTTTGTCATCACAAATGTTCGTCATTGAAAAATTTTTCGATGACGAACATTTTCTGATAACGAGCATTTGTTAAAACTTAGTGATGTTCGTCGTTGAAAATGTTTCGATCAATACAAAAGTTCCGATGACGAACATTTCGCTTCGATGAATCGGGCCCTGGGCTAGTACTATGTTAAGTTTCAGCTTGATCGTTTCAGTTTCAGTTGTTTCAGCTTGACTTCAGTTTTGTGTTTAGACCTGTCTAACTATGTAACGAGTATTTTATCGGCTTTTTTGCGCACTTTTGCCTACATAGCTTTGCCCAAAACGCCGTCGCTTTTTCATTTTGCCCAAACGCACTGAACCAAAAGTGCACCTTCAAGCTTATTTTTCTTATCCGAGGTATTGGTGGTAGACAATTAATGCACTTAACGTTGGAAAATTTTCAAATATTTCGCTGTAATCAATAAAATAAAAAAGGTATTTAACAGGTAAGCTGAGCGTTTAGTATTATATATATGTCTATAAATTTCTAGACTGAAACATTTTTATTAGAGATTCCTTATGAACTTAATTTCAAGCTAATCATTGGATAAATAATGGCTGCAGCTAAAAAAAGTGTTAAAGACATCAAAGTCATTCAGATTCAGCACATTAAAGTTGTGTACTTAACAGGAATAATATCAAAGGAGAGGTGAACAAGAAAAAGACACCGAAAAATTGAAACTACGAAATTAACGCTGAACTAATATAACAATTACGGGTAGGCTTCAACTAATAACTAATAATTAGTATATTAGTTCATTAGCTCAAACATTATTGTTTTTATGAAACCCAAGCAGCCTAGGGCACTAATAATTGAGCACTAATATACTAATGAATAATAACTAATACAAAAATATTAGTTCATTATTTATGAAACGCTAATGTTTCAGCTAATGAACTAATATTCACTAATATTCACTAATATTTACTAATATATCGTTTATGAAACCGGGCCCTGGACGAAATTTGCTCAAAAATGTTCAAAATTTTTTTTATGTGATATGTACATCAAATTGAAGGAAATTCACTTCTGATCAACTTTTGTTCTTACGATGCATGTTTATTTTTGCGCGTTTTCAAAATAATGGCCAAAACCCACATTTCAGGAGTGCCACCTTAAACAAAGCGTTCTGTTCAACAAAATTATACTTAGACATGTAATTGCTCATGGATACAATTTCAAATAACTGCCCATTGTTTCAAGAAAAATTTCCAACAAAACAGTGTCACGACAATTTATGGTCATGAAATTATGAATTTTTCAGCCAGACATTGATCTAGCAAACAAAAAATGGTGCTCAGTCGAAACCAGTATCTAAGACTGATTTATGCTGTACAGTTACAAAACATAGTCTTACAACTGGAACTGTCAACTTGAGATTACATACAACTTCCTATTGGGAAGATCATTTGCTGCGCAGCAGTTTTTGTTTCACAAAGTGATATTATAGGTTTGGTATTTTAGGCCCATTTTGCATTGGGCTTTGCTTGTTTGGCTTGCGATTATGAAAAATTCGGTCAAAAAATTAACAACTATTATTGAGCTAATAATGCATCTGCTTGTCCGATAGCGCTATTTGTGCGTTTTACGACTCTGCCCCGTCGAACAAAAACATCATCGCCCTTTTTTTTCAGGTCCAAAAGTTCACCATACAGCTTTTTGTCAGCAAGCAAAGCAATTGATTGGGCGTTCGATCCGGTTTCACGGACACTTTATGAAACTGAGACCCGTTTAGGTACTTGGCATGAGATAAGATAGATACATGAGATAATTTAGCACTCTTTTCTCGCTGTTTTTCTATATCTGAAGTGAAACCATTGAGAAACGTTTCACACTTTAGTGTGGTTCACTGCTGTTATGTTGTCTACAAGTCAGTGGCGTACCCAGGGGGGGGGGCTAGGGGGACATCAGCCCCCCCTTCGCGATTTTAGCCCCCCCTTCGCGATTTCAGCCCCCCCCTTTTTCACTTTTTTCATGTGGTCCCCCTTTGGTTTTAAAACACAAAAATTTTTCCGCACGTCCCCAATTGACAAAAACTACACTGAAATTTCAAAAATTTTCTTTCGAGGGGATCTCGCCCCTACCTTAATTCATTACTGCTATAATGTACATGACTTTTATCTGCTATGGTGTATTAATAATGAGTATATAATGCTGACAACTATGATTGGTATTTAGATATGCTTTGTATGGCTTTTAATTAAAAACCGTGCGGTGGGTTTGAGCGGAGGCAAGACGGCGGACAGTGAAGGAGATATAGGGGATACATATACCCCCCCCATTTGCCCAAAACATAAGAAACTTTTGGTAACCGCAGAACAGAAAATAGCCGTAAATTGATGAAATTTGGCCTCAAAATCGCAAGAAATTTTCCGGAGGCTGCTCGCCTCTGACTTTACGTCGCTTTGCGTTGTCATCTCGCTGGGGTTGTTCAACGCAGTAGCGTACCCAGGATTTCGCGAAGGGGGGGGCTGAACTGATGGTCGACGACCGGGGGGGGGGGGGGGGTGAAAACGCACACGCACTCCACGGCAGTCTGCAGAAAGTTCAGCTTTTTAAAATTTTTCTACTGATTTCATTGATATTGCAAAAGTTTTATATACGCAACTTGCCGTGCAATCATAGTGGTTGCAGGGGTCTGGGGACGGCAGCCCCCAGAAGCTGGAGCTTTTTTAGAATTTTGAAATAAAATTTGCATCGAAAAACCATTTCTAAGCAACAGTTGTCGTGAATTCATATACATATAGTCAGGGGCGTAGCCAGGGGGGGGGGGGGGGAATGGGGGGAATTCCCCCCCCCCCCGAAATTTTTTCCGATTGAAATTTTACACAAGGGTCCCCCCTTTGGTTTTTATGGTCCGGCCGGAAAAATTTTCCGATGCGTCTCCAATTGACCAAATTTGGCCTAAAAATCCAAAAATTCCCTAATTTTTCTCTGGGGGCTGCCGCCCCCAGACCCCTGCAACTCTCTGGCTTAGTGTTCCCAGCCTTTGTCTTGTATGAAAGCATGTGTATTTACATATAGTTGCATTGTGCAGTATGTATTTGCTTAATACACTGTTTTATTTAGCTGTTTGATTGTTACAAAGATGACATTTTCAGTAGATTTACCGGTTTTAATGTCACAAAATTGTAAGAAAATTGTGAATTTGCTAGTTTTTGGATGCTTGTCGGCCCACAATTTTTGTAATTTTCGGTATTTTGAGCACTGATTTTGCATTCGATGCTACTGCGGTCTAAAATTAGCCTTGTTTTTGACCGAAAAATGCTAATCTGTGTCGTTTTTTGCGTTAAAATAGCAATTAAGTGCATTTTAACACATTTCAAAAAATTGAAAAGTCATTCCCCCCCGAAATTATTTTCTGGCTACGCCACTGCATATAGTGGTTGCAGGGGTCTGGGGGCGGTAGCCCCCAGAAGCTGGGTCTTTTTCAAAATTTTGAAATAAAATTTGCATTGAAAAAGCAATTCTAAGCATCACTTGTTGTGAAAACATAGTGGTTGCAGGGGTCTGGGGGCGGCAGCCCCCAGAAGCTGAAGCTTTTTTAGAATTTTGAAATAAAATTTGCATTGAAAAAGCAATTCTAAGCAACACTTGTTGTGAAATCATAGTGGTTGCAGGGGTCTGGGGGCGGCAGCCCCCAGAAGCTGAAGCTTTTTTAGAATTTTGAAATAAAATTTGCATTGAAAAAGCAATTCTAAGCAACACTTGTTGTGAAATCATAGTGGTTGCAGGGGTCTGGGGGCGGCAGCCCCCAGCAGCTGAAGCTTTTTTAGAATTTTGAAATAAAATTTGCATTGAAAAAGCAATTCTAAGCAACACTTGTTGTGAAATCATAGTGGTTGCAGGGGTCTGGGGGCGGCAGCCCCCAGAAGCTAAAGCTTTTTCAGAATTTTGAAATAAAATTTGCATTGAAAAAGCAATTCTAAGCAACACTGGTCGTAAAAAAAGAGTGGTTGCAGGGGTCTGGGTTTGGCAGCGCCCCCCCAGAAGCTGGAGTATTTTTAGAATTTTGAAATAATAATTGCATAGAAAAACCAATTCTAACAACACTTGTCATTTAGATTAACAGTCACACATTTAGATAAAAAAAGCACGAAAAATCGGCCCATGGGGGGACTAGCAAATCTGAAAAATACGTTGTATACAGGAAAAAATTGAAGAAAAACCATGGGTGACAAGGGCTGTCCTTAGACGTTCGTCCTCCACTCCACCCACCACACGGTTTTTAATTAAAAGCCACACAAAATATATAACTAAATACCAATAATAGTTGTCAGCATTACTCATTATTAATACACCATAGCAGATATAAGTCGTGTATATACATTAGCGCAGTAATGAATTAGGGGCGAGATCCATCCTCTCGAAAGAAAATTTTGGAAAATTTTTGAAATTACAGTGTAATTTTAGTCAATTGGGAACGTGCCGGAAAATTTTTTTTCAGCGGTGTCATAAAACCAAAGAAGACCACAGGAAAAAAAGTGAAAAAAGGGGGGGGGCTGAAATCGCGAAGTGGGGGCTGATGTCCCCCTAGCCCCCCCCTGGGTACGCCACTGGTTCAACGTTCAGCAAAATTTTTAAACAAGATTGTCCCCTCCTTAAGTTTTAATTGCACGGCCGAAAAAAATGTCCCATACGTCTCCAATTTACCAAATTTAATTTTGCCTAACAATAAAAAAATCTCGAATTTTTTGCTGCAGGCTGCCGCTATTAGGCCCCTGAAACCACCCTGCTTAGAATTGCTTTTTCAATGCAAATTTTATTTCGAAAATCGAAAAAAGCTTCAGCTTCTGGGGGCTGCCGCCCCCAGACCCCTGCACCCACTACGATTTTACGACGAGTGTTGTTTGGAATTGCTTTTTCGTTCCTTAGAATTGATTTTTCAATGCAAATTTTGTTTCAAAATTCTAAAAAAGGTCCAGCTTCTGGGGGCTGCCGCCCCCAGACCCCTGCAACCACTATGCATGCAATCGGTTAAAAAATTCTAAAAAGTTAACCCTTCTGCAGACTGTTGAACTGCGTGCGCGTTTAAATTCCCACCCCCTCCCCCCCGGTCGTCAACTATCAGTTGTTCAGCCCCCCCCCCCTTCGCGAAATCCTGGGTACGCTACTGCTACAAGTGGCTGCTGCCTTAAATAATTTTTTTTTGACAGAAGCTATGTATTCGCACACAATATGACGGTCCTCAAGACTGACAGTTTTTAATGCAAGCAACGTATTGTGCATGTATATATAAATATGGTTACCTTTTTAAAAATCTTTATTAAATTTGTTTCAAAAGTGGCACTTCAAATACCGAAATAGTGTATACACGCAGAAAAATGATGATAACCCAAAACCACTGAAACCCAAAAGTACAACATTTTGCTTTCATTGCCGGGTTTTGCAGTGCGGGTGAAGTGAAAAATTAGACTTTCCTGTGAAATTATCTGAATAGTTATTTGAATTATTAATTATATAAAAATTATCTGGATTTCTTTAAGCGAAGAGACTAGAATTTTATTTAAAATTTTTGAAAACTTTATTTCCCTTCTGGTTTCCCTGTGGGCCATGGACTGTAATCTCTATATATAGTATATATAAATAATGTTTTAAAACTATTTTATTTTATCTACTTTTATGTTTCTGCAGTAATGCCGTACCGCCAATACAACAATTATTCTGGAGGAGGCGGCTACCATACCGGACCCAGAGAGCCCGCCGGCCAGGGTGGTTGGGGTCCGCCCAGACAGAATTCCTGGAATGGCAATCAGGCGCCTTTGTAAGTTTCTGGCGTACAGTTGGCGCTCTCTTCTGTGGTGTTGAAATGGTGATGAAAATAACTAAAAAAATGTATAGTGTATGTATCTTGAAATTTATTGCACATTGAGTATTTACAGACGTATATATAATATAACCTAACGCATACGGGTATATAATATACATATCAGCGTAAAAGCACCCCCCTATTTACATATTATATGAAGTCTTAATTTGGCTCACTCTTAAACGCAACGCAATTAGGGTTGCTAATTTACAGGTAAAAAAAGTCCGGACTTTTTTACACCTACTTTTTTACAGTGTAAAAAGTGTTAAAAAAGTGTAAAAAACTGTAAAAAAAGTTAAAAAGGTATTTGATTGCCTAGGATGGTGTTTAAACGTTTTCTAAACTGTTTGAGACCAGCTTTGAATTTGTGACCGCCGACCGCTAACATGTTTTAATCATCTGTCGCTTGCTTATGTATTGTAGATAAGCTGTTTCTGTTATGCAAAATCAGAAAGAAGGAAAAGTCCCATGTGGGGAAAACACATCTCTTTATTTTGTAGAGATCGGCCGGGGCCGGTGGCGGGCCGCGGGCCGACCGGGCCGGGCCGGCCCCGAACCATACAGAATGGACGTGCACAAACCCTAGTAGAGCAACTGGTCTTCACGGCAACTAGCGAGCTTTGTCTTCAGTTTAATATGAATGTGTTTAAAAGCAAGTGCTGTGAACGGGAACTGAAACCAACGGCGAGTGGACTATAGTTATGTATCTCAGGCTTAACTTTATAAATTAACTCAAGTGCGCTGCAACAATGCAGTTGAAGCTTTTCGTAAACGCCTAAGCTGAGACTTAAGTTTATTAATTTATTTGGTGGGGTGCACCCCACCTACAACAAAACTGATACAGGTTTCAGTTTTTTAGCTTTCCGTTCGGCGTCTGCTATTCATTGATTCATTCTACAGCTAGAATGTAAGGTCCGAGAGCTCGCGCTATTTTATCAAAGCAACAGCTGGGGAATAACACTGCTACTTTAAGAGGCAGTTTTGTGTTTGTAATGCAAAAAGTTACAGTTGTATGTAAATTATTAGTGTGCTACAGTCGACTTTAGCAGTCTTTATTACTGATTAAGCCAACAAGGGCCCTCCGGGCAGACCGGGCCGGTCTCGGGCCGATTCCCGGCAAACAGCGGGCCGGCTGGGGCTGACCCGGCCGACCGGGCCGACAGGGCCGACCGGGCCGGCCCCGGGCCGACTGCAACGGCCCCGGGCCGACCCGGGGCCGGCCCGGTGAAATTGGCTGCGGTCCGGGGCCGACACTTGGCTTAGCGGCCGATTTTGCCCCTAAATTGAGCCATTAGCTATCTTTTAACGCTAGACAGAAGCGTGTCTACAAAGCAGTATCTATAGAGGAGTGAAGAAGGAAGTTTATGCACTGTGCAGGACAAAATCCTATTGCAGAAAAAACTGTATTTTTGCGGTCAGCTGTAGTAAGAAAATTTGACACAAATGTTGGTTTCATTCCAAACAAGTTCCATTGTTGGTTGGTTTTCAAATGCTGGTTTTCTGCTGGTTTCGTTACACGCCGCACGGCCGTCGGGAAGCACGCCGCACGACCCGTCAAAAATGATGTCAAAATTTTAATGCAATTCAAACACCGTGGTTACCGGTTGCACAGGTTTATTTACCCACAAACTAGACTGTAATACGCTGGCAATTTTACACTTGTGTCCCATTGTATCAATAACTCAACTTTCACGAATGGGAGTTGGCCGTACCCGCTGGGTTTGCTTCGTTACAAAAATATAACAAATACGCTAAAGGTTCCTCAAGTGTTATAGCCAACATGATAAATTTCAGGAAACATTTTTGTATGAGTGTTTTTGTAAGAAAAAATTTGGTGACTTCGAATGTGAGTAAATTTTGGTAAATGCGAGACTTGACATTTTTTTCCGGCCAATTTTTGTCAGAAAATTGGCAAAATTAGTAAAATATTTGTAAAAAAGTGCGAAAAGTAAGTGTGAAAATGTAGGTGTAAAAAAGTGTAAAAAAGTTGTAAAAAAAGTCCGAAATTTTGCTACTGTAAAAAAGTGTGAAAAAACGTTTTTTACTTTTTTACATTTCGCAACCCTAAACGCAAGTACATATATACGTATTATATATTATATCTGGACATAATTTTGAAATCAGCTGTTTTAGCTATGGCAACAATAGCAATGGTTACGGTGGAAACATGTATCCTGGCTATGATGACGGACCCGGTTAGTGGCTGTTTTACAATTTTCCCATATGTATATATTTATATATATATATATATATATTTATATATATATATATATATATATATATATATATATATATATATATATATATACAGACTTTCAAAGTCGGTATTTTTAACAGCTAATAGCTGTGTGTACTCTTTATGATGGCAGCAATTTGTCGTAATCTTGTCGTAATGAAATCACATGTTTCGTTTTGTCTCATTGTGTGCATTCTATATAGCATTTTGTGTGCATCATATGGCATTAGAATTTTTGAAATCAGTATTATATATATATATAAAATATATATAATTATATAATCTCGATATAGCGACTTGAATGAGCGGTGTTAATGCGACAACACTGAGGGCTCTGTCAATAAATAAACAAATAAATGAGTCTCTCTCAAAGTAAACGGAAAATGTAAAAAACATAACTCTAAAAATTAAATTCTTTAGGTTGGTGACAAAGCTGAAGCTTTTTTAAACAAGATTACGTACTTATTATTTCCCAGGTGGGGGCGGCTTCAACCAATGGGCTCCACCTGGAAGCGGTCCTGGACCCGGAATGGGACCAGGGCCCGGGGGTCTCGGCTATGGTGGTGGTGGTTACGGTGATTTTGGCCAGGGCGGCCCCCCCTCAAATCCGTACGGCGATCCCCCCCTCGGCCAGATGGGATTTCGGCCCCCCGGTGGGGACTGGGTAGGGCCCCCCGGGCCAGGCGGTGGTTGGTATGGGCCTCCGCGAGGGGGTCGCGGGGGTTTTAACGGGGGTCCAAGACACAGGGGCCCCCCTTTGGATGAATGGGGGGATCCTAGGGGACCATTTAGAGGGGGTCGGGGGGGACCCTGGAATGGGCCGGGCAGGGGAGGTCGCTGGGGTGACCCCCAGGATGGCCCAGAACGCCGACCCCGGGGGTTTGGCAATCGACCCGCGTCCATCATTGGTTTCCAGTGCATGGAGTGTCCTCGCTTTTTGTGGCGCATGAACGGACTAAACATTCATAATGAAAAGACGGGCCATTCAAAACACATTGTTGTACGCTCGGAAGATAGAGCTAGCTCGTTCAAGTACGGCTTTATTTTAAAATCAACTAATCTTAAATTAAATTTTGTGTGGAATTTTTTTCGAATATTATATATACGTCGTCAAAAGATCAGAAAGTCTTATGCGGTATCAACATTTTTTAGTGATAATGTATTGGGAATTGTCATCGGCAT
Organism: Trissonchulus sp. WLG1_4; assembly: GCA_030248245.1. Lineage (NCBI taxonomy): Eukaryota > Metazoa > Nematoda > Enoplea > Enoplida > Ironidae > Trissonchulus > Trissonchulus sp. WLG1_4. Next base: position 60,045 of record JASANF010002425.1, on the reverse strand, counting down.
TCGATCGGGTTAGTTGGATTATGATCGTTTTACGTTATTATGTTAATATGAGCTTTTTTTGATTTGACTGAAACAGAGCAAGTTGCTTTTAAAATGTCTTTTTTGCATCCTATTGATTCAGCAATAGTTCTCTTTCAAACTCAAAATACTAGTTTCAATTTTTTACAGTCATTTTTTTCATTTTACGGGTTTTAAATATTTTTTAATCCATTTTTTAGCCAACAAAATCTTCCTCGCATCCAGTTTGTGTGCAATGACTGTGGCTACGTTGCCGTGGGAATGCAGCAGCGCAAGTCACACGAGCGGCGCGGCAGGCGCCACGAGGTCTGGCAGGGCTGGGCCAAGCTAGAACGGAAACGGGGGCGAGACTCGGAGGCGGGCGAACGAGACGAGTTCCGATCACGACCCAGCGAGAATTGGTATAAGGCCAAACAGTGAGTTGCTTTGGCTGGTTTCGTATTACTGGGGATTTATATATAGTCCGTAAGACTGCAACCAAGGTTTCACGCACCCCACGCTCCCCCTCGTTCCCTAATGCCACTCCCCCTCAGACAGGTGCTTCACCCCACCACAATGTTTCAAAGGTGCTCACGGCAGCAACATCGGTGGCTCACGATCAAACAGTGGTGACTCACGAAGCCACCCACCTGTTTAACTGACTGGCCACACCCACACAGCTCTCAGAGATGAGATGTCTCTAGGAGTATCTGTTATTGTCCATAAAATTGGTTATTTGTCCGTAAGCGTTTGGTCAGTGAACAGATGATTGGATTTTGACTTTAGCTATAAAATGTCAGGTATATACTCCTTACTGTATATCCGAGGCAATTTTTATCCAAAATTCAAGTATATAATTAACGTTTAGATAAACTAAAATTAGTGTATTTTTGATGCGCTCATTGTATATATTCTAATGCTGATTTGCACTTTGCATTTTGCATTTCTAGAAAGGCTCCCGTTTGCTAATTATTCCCTCATCTCTAGAAACCCCCTCTATCATTCCAGTTTCTAAGCACGGGCGGCCCATAACTTTATTTTTTATTCATCCAGAAAACTGATCGATACACACAAGGAGACAATTGACCGTCTGGCCCGCGGCTTTGTCTGTCACTGCGACGCGCTGCTGAACAACATTTTCGTGGTCGAGAGACACGCCCGGCAGCGGGGCCATTTTGTGCCACCGGAGCTAGAGGAGGAAATGAAGGAGGCGCACAAGCTGCCGCATGATCTGAGGGTCATTGTGAGATTCCAGTAAGCGTTAATTTGGCTTCCGAGTTGGTCTAGTCTACTTTACTTATTCTATTTCTATATGGAAATGACACAGTTTAGCACGAGGGGGGGTATGGGGGGGGGGTCCGGGACCCCTCGGATTTTTGAATTTGGGACGAGGGCAAGCAAAATTAGAGCCACGCTGTTGTGAATTGTTCACCACCACCACCAGCAGAACCACCACCAGCTTTAAATTAGCTGATTTAATCCGTTTTCAAAATGAACAACGTCACATTTAATTTTAAATTTTAATACTTCGTATTCTCTACTTTTTTATAATTTAAAACTTTAATACTAAAATACTAATTTAATCATTTTTTTAGAAAAGCCCCACCACCACTGCCCAAAAAGGCCAACTACTACCGAATACACGGGCCGGAGGTGCCATGTCCTGATTGTCAGACCGTCCTGCCCACCGACTATCTGATGGTCAAAAATCGCGAGCCCAAATGCGAGTGTTTGCCGCTTTGCTGCGTCCTCTGTGAGCGCTGTTTGCCCTCAGCGGCGCAGTTGCGCCTACATCGCGCTTTCTCGCACACGGGTGAGGGGGAGCTGGATCGAAAGGTCCGGGCCGACGGCACGGAAGGCGACTATTTGTGCTCGAAATGCGAGCAACGACTGGAGACGGCGGAAATGTTTGGCGCTCATTTTTTACTCGGCTGCGATAAGCCTATGCCGGAGTTTCCCAAAAAAACGCCTTGGAATGCAATCGAGGCTGACTTAAACCTGGATACGGCTGCTGATTTGGTTGGTTGTTTTTATTTTAAAATGTTTTTTGTTGTTTTATTTTGTTTTTGCGTTCGTTAAGGTGGCGCTCAGGGGAACCAACTTTGGCGTTTAAATTTTTTCAGCGAGTAAAACGACATGTTTGACCATAATGTCTTGACGAAAAGTTATTCAGAATGAAAAGAGCTTTCATTTAATGTGCATATTGTGATTAAGAATTGACCATTTTTGTAGCCATAGCGAATTTTTTTTAATGGCAATATGAAATAATTACTCATATCACTGAAATGTGCGTTTTCTTATCTTTAAATTGATGTATTAAACATGCAAATGTGTGGAAGCTTTGCTGAGTTATTTAGCCGCGAAAGTAGAAATTAAAAAATGAATAACCTAAAAAGCTGATAAATCTTTGAAAACGTCAATTTTTTTGATTAATTTTCTTAAAAAATTGATTATGGCTTTTGGCAATTTTTTCACCGGAAATATGCTTTACTAGGAAAGTTTTAATTTTTGAAAAAGTGGAACGTGTGGGCAAACCTCACATTTTTGCGTAGCGAAGTTGACTACTTTTTTTTGACCTGGTTCCCTGCTGCCAATTACGATCGTGTTGAAATTTTGCATAATGAAAGAAAGAATATAACTGCAGTCTGCAGACGTTTTTCGATTCTTTAATTTTGGCTCGCAGCACTTTTTGTAGCCGCTCAAACACAACTGATTTTTGAAAAATCGATTTTTTGCAAAATTGGAAATAAAAAATCGAAGACCTTTCACGTCTAGATTTTTGAAAGATCTTTCAATCAATACCAAGATCGTCAAAATCGGTTAAAGTTTCGCTGAGCTAGGTGAAAAACAAAATTAGTGTGAATAGGAAATTCGACATGGCCATAAAATTTGACACATTCACATTAATGTGCTGAAAAGTATTGTAAATATGTTTTTTTGAGGCCTCTTTGATCTAGAATTAGTGTGGTATTGCTACTAATTGCATGAGCTCAGTGCCAAACATGACATTTTTTGCTTAGCACTACCTTAATAGAAGTTTGTAGTAGTGTGAACCTGCAATATTGTTTATGGAGGAAGAGTAGGAAGTGTTATTTGCTTAGTCTAAACACTTGTGACAATTACATTATTGCGCTGAAAACTTTACGCAGATTTGAGAAAGCTTACACTAAAAACCACTCACATATTGTGAAAAACTTGCCAAAATCATATTCCTGCTTGTGATGTATCTACTTCATATGATCAAGTTTCTAATCTTAATCATATTACATGTTACCGGATCAAATTTTGGGGGCCCTCTCGGGCCAAATTTTGGGGACCCTCCCTCCCTGATCGACTAAAATTACAGTAAATTTTGCATAACTGTGTAAAATTTTTCTAAAAAGTGCCATTTTTTACTGAATTGTGCCCAAATTTTTGGCCCCCCGGCCCCTCGATTTGCCCCCCCCCCCCATATCACCACCCCTCATACATGTATGATCTTAGTCATAAAAGTGTTTTCCTATTAATTTTGAAAAAAATCATAACGTACTGTCCAAACCTGTTGGGCTAATGTTTCAGAACCCCGAGGACGAAAAGGACACAGGCGAGCCAGTGTGCTGCGAATTTTGTCCCAAGGAATTCCGCAATCTAGCTCGTCTGGTACAACACGAAGTGATTGAGCACGGCCCCCGCCTGCCCAACCTACTGCACTGTCCCCTCCCAGACTGCCGACGACCATTCACCAAAGCCATCTCCCTCTTCTCTCACGTTCGCGACCAGCACGCTGAGAATAGACGCGATATTCCGTGTCTCATTCCCAAGTGTAGCGAGCGCTGTCAGGTAGGGGGGATTAACAGCCAGGGTCGATTGATAAACTACTTACTGGTGTTTTACAGCCTTACTTACACACCAAAATCACACTAATATACAGAATGAATGTGTTTGACATAATATTGGTACGTGATTTTGTTGACTGCTCAAATGATTTTGAGTTTTCAAATGTCGACTCTTCTGAATGATGAGTTTTCAATGTTCGAAAAACAAATTGACTGCCCACGAAAGTATCCTTAGGCATCAAGTGGTTCTGAAATTCTGTTCTTAGTATAAACAGTACGCAATAGGAATGAGTTTGGATTCATAGTGAAAGAAAGACAGCATAAGCATCGGAATGACCAATGAGGGATACGAACCGCCCATCTCTGGATCTACCATTTGAGCTACTGGCCCAATTCTGAGCTGGCACTAACCCATTTGAGTATATTATACCAATCGGGCATATCTTACTTCACTAGTGAAGACAAACAAAACAAGACTACATAAACCAACAATCAATTATCCTGTAGTCGCTGCTTGCGTAAAGACACCCCCGTGAAGCATCTATGGGCTAGATAGCACGACAAGGGATTTCCGTTACCTTTTACCTTAACAGTATCAAGAGTACATATTAATAGGTAAGAGCAATGACTGATCCTTTGTTTGCAGCGTTGGCGTGCCCAAGTGCGCCACCTCTACAAGGAGCACTACCACGACGAGGCCGTCAACTGGCCCTGCTACGTCTGTCCCACCTGCTTTTTCCAGTCCAACCGGTGGGCCACTGTGCGACGCTGCTATCACGCCCATCGGCAGGGGCCTGTCAAGGTAGGACTGGGACTCACTTGTGGTGGAATGAATATATATAGCTGGACTAATGCTAAAACCAGTATGACAACTGCTTAATATAGATCTGGGCTCCGTTTCAATAAACTCACAGGCCCACACGTATTGTGAGATTAAAGTCTGACCAAAAAATCGTGGACCCTGAAATAAGTGGAAACTAGCGATTTCATTACGAAAAAAACGAATTGCGAGCATCAAGAGTACAACGAGTGGTCATAAACATCACGCCACCTGTTTTTTTCTGATGGTTCAGCAATTTCTGGCAGACTTCAGTTGGTGGTGAATCAGGTGATTCGTAATGAATGCACGTGTAGTTTCATTACGAACCACCTGATTTTGTAGCCAAATTTGTCGCAGTTGTGAGCCTGTAAGTATATGATATTGAAACAGGCCTCTGAAACATCGTTACAAAGACAGCTACTGCGTGCGACCTACACGTGGTTTGAGAATTTTTTTATTTTACGTTCGGTTCTTACTCCTTGTTCTTGTTTTTGTTTCTAAGCAATTCCAAAAAACTTTGTTTTTTTCATTTCAGACCTGCGAGAAGAAAGACTGTGAGATGGAATTGCGGGGGGAAGGCGATGTGGAGATCCACAAACGATTCGGATGCGAACGCCACAAACGGCAGCGGGCGGACCGAATTAAGCGGCTGGAGAAACGCAAGAAATTGCCCTATTTTGTCGTCGATGATAATCCGCCTGAAATTTCGCCGGTTAGGGTCGTGTCATACTTTATAGCCGTTTGTCTATTCAGTGGGTACATTTACGAAATAATTACACAACATACTGATGTTGAAAACATTAGGGGTGGATTTCACGAAGGTGGTTTTACTAAACCATTGGTTTTACGTACGTTTTGCATGATTAGCACATAATTTCATTACGAAATATCGCCTGATTCGTTACGAATTTCGTAGATTTTCTTAAACCATTGGTTTAGTTCAGCTGAAATTTCAGCAGAACAGAGACCTGCTGCGCTGCAGGTTTGAATTTTCAACTGAGATAAACCAATGGTTTGAGAAAATCTACGAAATTCGTAATGAAATTATGTGCTAATAATGCAAACCTTACGTAAAACCAATGGTTTAGTAAAACCAGCTTTGTGAAATCCACCCTAGTAGTCGCCTGATTAGTTGGTTAAACTTCCGACTGAACGGCCAAACGGCTGTAAAGTAGGGCAAAAAAGTCAACCCATTTTCATTTCAGTTAAAGTTAAAGTTAAAGTTAGGCAAAAGGCCTAGTTTTAGTTAAAGTTAAAGTTAAAGTTAAAGTTAGACCACTAACTTTTTTCAAAGTTAAAGTTAAAGTTTGATCTCCGTTTTCGTTAAAGTTAAAGTTAAAGTATGACCACTAACTTTTTTAAAAGTTAAAGTTAAAGTAATACCCCTAACTTTTTTAAATAAAGTTAAATTAAGATCCAAAACTTTTTTAGTTAAAGTTATAGAGAGTCGTTTTAGACAGATAAATAGATTTTTCAGCTTTATACCATAACCACACTGCGTAACTTTAGTGAATACACATTAATGGGTGAGCCGAGAGTTGGAAATGCCATAAAACTTTTTGGGAACTTCCGCAAACTACTAGAGGTAGTTTTTCGGAAGTTTCCAGACTTGACCGGAAAACAGGCTTAAAAAGTTTCCAAGCTGGATGAAAATTTCTAATAAATTGTTTTTAAAAAAATGACCCCAGTGGTTACTGTATTCCGTGGGTGTCAATTGGGTTCATGGTGACAAAAATAAAGCCCGGATTTCAAGGGCGAACGGTGGTGGGGAGGGGATATGGGGGATGGGATATATCCTCTCTTTTGCCCGGAGCAAAGGAAAATTTTTCGGAGCCGCTTACCAAAAATAGCCGGAGAGTGATAAAATTCGGCCTCAAAATTAAAATCTTTTCTCCGGAGGCTGCTCGCGATGGTGCAAATTTTTACAAATTCTCAAATTTGAGCGCTTATAACTAAAAAACGGTGCGTCTTAGACCCCTAATCGCTTAATCATGTTTTGTTCACCATTCGTTTCTCTATCGAATGGTGGTTTCGCGATTTTCCTACGATGTACGTACTCGAGCAATGGCCAAAAAACTAGAGCGTGTCAGAGTCCGGCTGCCTAGTCAGGGAAAGTCCCGGCATGAAAGGGTTAAATGGGTTATCGTTATGGGCAAAGCAAACCAAGGGCGTACTCACGGCATGGGGGAGTGGGAATCAGGATAATTCCCCCGAATTTTTTTCTGACTGAAATTGAGTCACCCCTTTTGTTTTCATAGTCTGGTCGGAAAAAAGATTCGATACGTCTCCAATTGACCAAATTTAGCCTGAAAATCAAAACTTCCCTCAATTTTTTCTGGAGGCTGCCGCCCCCAGACCCCTGCAGCTTTGTAGGTTACTGATCTTTGTTTGTTAACCCTAATCAAACGCGAAAGTATTAAAATTGCTAAAAAGTACAGTTTAACTCATTACAAAAATTCGAGAAGTCATCACCCCAATTTTTTTTCTGGGTAAGCCACTGTTTTCAAGACGTAATTCTTCGAAAACAGCATAGCCGACGTCCGAGCACCAGTCATAACGCAATTCGTAAATCTAGTAAAAAAGTCAAATAAGGTAGAATAAGTGTATGCCGTATTCCCCCTTTTTGGAGGTCACGACTCACGGTCCGCCCCTGCCGAAACGTGGGGTCTCCTCCACATTTAAGGGTATACGGTTGGGGTAACTGTTGGGGAATAATTGTATGTGTTCAGGAATTTGTTGGCGGCAGTACTAAAATTTGTAAAAGTTCGTATGTGGCAAAAGCATAAATTCACTCAAAAAGTTTGCATGAAAATTGTGCTTGTTGGGAAGATAATGGTCGCAGCATGTAAACGCTTCTAGGCCACAAACGTGTATCACACTCTTCCTATTATCTACTTTTGACAGGGGTAATGTGAAGCACCTGACTACGAATCAGCTGTTTGTTAATGTCTAGAAAGAACCATCTTGGATCATCATACACTTCCAACATCAGTGGCAAACCCAGAAAACATTTCTAGGGGGAATGAATTTGATTTTTCGTAATGAGTTAAAATGCACTTTCAAGCAATTTTAAAACTTATAAAACGCCAGACAAACGACAGATCCGTTAAACACAAAGTTGCAAGGGTCTGGGGGCGCAGCCCCCTGCTGGCTCCCAGAAAAAAAATTAGGCGATTTTTCCATTTTTTAGACCGAATTTGGTCAGCTGGACTGCTGGAGACATGAGACGTATCATAAATTTTTTCCGACAGAAAATTAAAACAAAAGATGGTAACGTCACATCAGACATTCAGACAGTGTATTACTCAAGTAAATGTAGCCTAATATACTCGTGTATATAGACATTTAAATGCAGCATAATGTACTTGTGAATACATTGACAGCCTTTGATGAAAGCTAGCAAGGAGTAATAAGTTACATAGTCGCAGGTGTCTGGGGGGGGGGCAGCCCCCAGAAAAAATTGGGAGAAATTTTTTATTTTTAGGCCGAAGTTGGTCAGTTGGAAATGTATCAAAAAAATTTTTTTAGCGGACCTTAAAAATTAGAGGGGGGACCCTAGTGTAAAAAATCACTGGGAAAAAATTTCGGGGGGGGGGAGAGTTAGAACCTTCCCCCCTGGGTACGCCTTTGCCCAACATAAGATCAAGTGGTGACATCAAGCCTTACAGTTATAGGCAAGCTTGGTATCAATTCAATCACGCAATCGCATATTTTGACAAGAAAATCTAAGATCACAACAGTTTTTGCTGACAAAAGTTGCGTAAATTTTTAGCAAAAAACTGAGCACATTATGTATGTGGGTCGAACCCTCGAAGTATCAACAACTTGTGGACTAGCGCTTTTGACCACTCGACAACGCTAATTCGATGGGTAGCGATGCTTACTTATAACTATGTAGAAGGAAAGTACAAAACAGACATCAGACTAGACGATCAAGTGATTAGCATGTGTATTGAGTTTAAAAAAATACCAAACAAAAGTTCTTATAATCACAAATTTTTGACAACTCAATAGTCAACTTCGCGTGTTAATTATATTCGCTGTGGCTGCTACTTTTACACTATGCAGTTGCAGAGTTTATTCTCTAGAAGGTTTACCACTACACTACTTCAACAATACAATCATATGAGCCACTTACGATATGTTGTGAATGCGTTAAGCTGAGCGGCCTCCAGTAAAAATAGGTACCACGACCAAAAATTACGGTTATTTACAGCGTCGGAAGAAAAAAATTAAATTTGACAATAATTTTGGTTAATTAAAACATCAATTAAAATATTTCTTAAATTATCTTACCGTAAATAAAAAAGTTATAAAAAAGTATAGATTCAAAATTTTGAATAAAAGTTATAATTTAAGTTAAAGTTAAGAAATTGGCGGAATTTAAGTTAAAGTTAAAGTATGGGTGCTTGAATTTAAATTAAGTTAAAGTTAAAGTAAGACCTTTAACTTTTTTGAAGTTAAAGTTAAAGTTAAAGTAAGACCCCTAACTTTTTTAATTTTAGTTAAAGTTTAACTTTTTTGCCCTACTGTAAAGTATGATAGATGTTCAGTTTTAACGATTGGATTTGACTGAATATTTTTTGGGGTTCTTTTTGCAGGCGTTTCTGCTGGACAATCTTACCAATCAGTTTTGACTCTTCCATTGTCTTCTGACATTAGCATAGCGCCTGTTTAGATTCAATGTAGATGGACTTCTGGGTTGGTAGAAGCCAATGTTATCCAGCTTTTGGAGTTTGGACCATTGTTCGGTTGATTGACTCAGTTGTCCAAAGTTAGACTTAGTTGATCAAGTTTAAATTTATTTTGCAAGTATCACAACTCAAGATATAATTTTTTTGCCTTGTGGAGCTGACTTGAATCATCTTAACTGTGTGACCAGTGTCATTACAATACGTTCACCTGGCGTAATGAATTTAACACCGGATTGCACCAACAAAGAATAGCTCAAGAATAGGAATAGCTCGAGAATAGCTCAGGAATAAAATAAGTTTTCATTGCACCAATATTTAAGCTCGAGAATAGTTATTCTCGAAGTTGGAGAATAGCTCAAGAATAGTTATGGAATAGTTCAGGAATAGCTGAAGAATAACGAACATTATTGCACCAACCAAGGTTAGAGAATAGCTTATTCTCCAGCTATTCTCCAGTAATGTGCAACTTATTCCTGATCTAGACCAGGAATAGCTGAAGAATAACCTAATAACTTTTTAAAAAATTTACCAATTTCCATATTTTTAACATATTCATGTTTATTTAGCTTACATATTATTTATTTACAGTAAAAATAACAAAACAAAGAAATTTAAAAATGCTCGTATTCGGGTTTCGTACGCCATCAAGTTACTGACTGTGCTCAAGTCGACGTAGGTTCGGTGAGCGGACGAGAAGCAAATCTGCTCTCACAACGAATCTGTAGGCGGGGCTTATTTAGGCTTATTCTCGAGCTCAATTGGCTGTCTGCCGGGCTGTGATTGGATAACAATGATGCAGCCCCATTTTTATTGGACAGCTGGAGAATAAGGTATTCTCCAGCTATTCTCGAGAATAGTTATTCTCGAGCTATTCTCTAATGGTGCAGTGGAAAAGTTGGAGAATAAAACCTCGAGAATAACTATTCTGGAATAGCTCGAGAATAAGAATAGCTCGAGAATAAGTTGGTGCAATCGGCCGTAAATCAAATTTGAAATTAATTTAAAAATATTTTTTAAAATTGTTTTCAATTATTGATTGCAGGAAGAAGCCAAAAAAGTCCTGGATACAATTCCCGATCGTATGGCGGACGCAGATGGAAATCGAACCACATCCGGCCCAGGGGGGTCTCGGAAGAGAAAGTCAACTCTTGGGGAGTCTGAAGAATCTGAGGGGGAACCTGAGGGGGAACCAGGAATAGAAGCGGAGGGGGAGGAGGATGAAATTAACGACACCGGGTCGCCGAATCCGAAACGAATTAAAATAGAAGAAAGTGACGGAAGGGAAACGGAGAAAAATGCAGAAGATGCTAACGGAACTAAAGAAGAGCCAATGCCGGAAAATGCTGAAGAAACGGAAACGAAAGAATGAACTGAGTAAGTGGCGTTAATTATCTGCTGTTGGTTATAATATACGGTTGAACATACATGGGCATATACCTGAGAAAATCAGGGATGTAAATATCGGATAAGGCTGAATATAATGTCCCACCTCCCTGTGTTTTTTTTCGTTGCTACCGATGTTCAACGAAACCCACTCCAACCAACATTGGATTTTGAGTTATTAGCACTGAACAGGGAAGGGAGGGAATTTAATCTTTCTGGCTATTAAACAAGTTTCCAGGTTATCTATGGTTTGAAACCAGTGGCAAGGCAAGGCTTGGATTTGCCCTTCTGGAATAGCATATCGTCAAAGATATTTCCGTGGTTTAAAACCAGACAACAACACTACCCCTACCCCGGCCAACTGTGGAACTGCCGACATGGTTGAACGCCGGAACCGACTTTAATAGCACAAAACGGTGCTATCCAACGCAATTTCTGCAAAAGGTCAAAAGGTCACGAGAGATCAAAAGGTCACAAAAGCTATCGAGCGGTCAAAAGGTCACAAGAGGTCAAAATGTCACGAACTTTAGTAAACTGTCTGCTGTGACCTTCGTCCAAGTCCAACCACTACTACAACGAACAGCCACAACAACAACAACGGGTGATAAGCGGCTACTACCGTAAAATTGTGCTGACTAAATCTGAATATTTTTACAGAATTTACAGGTTTGCCTGATTTGCCAGAATTTTGGGTTTCTGTTTTGTGAAGCCTGACAGGATTTCTGTCGCTAGAGCAAGCGACTGATGATTTTTGCCGAAGTCAGTAGCAGCGACAAATTGACTGAAGAAGGTATTAGCATTATTCTTTAATTTTGACACCTCGGCTTGCCTAGCCAGAAACTAAAATCTACCCTCGTCGCTTGGAGCTGCATCGTTTGAATCCACTGCAGCTGGCAACAAGTTCAGAGCGACAGATTTGAAGCCAAGATACACGACACAGCACCATGGAACTTCGCCTTGCTGCGACCCTCTGCCTTGTGAAGTCTAAAAAGCCTAAATATTTGACATTTTTTAATAATTCAGGAATAGAAATTGACACCGAGTACAATATATGTTGGAGTGCGCTCGTGAGATTACCTGGTAGCTAGTTCACAGTTAATTAGTTAAACATCTAATTTGGTCAACTTAATGCTTACTGCTGGCTGATATCTGACATACTGACCAAGCAAAGCACCTAGAGCAATATCAGTACATAAGTTATTATACTATTTTGCCGAGATAAATTCGCGTACGGGCAAAATAAACTGAAATAAAGGCAAACTAGTTTAATCTTGTTAATTGAAAAATTTGCTAGATTTGGAATTGAGAAATTAATTTAGTATATATTTGAGAAGTCATTTGTACAGTCTAGTTTCCTTCTCAATAGAGCTTTATCTATCGTTAGGTATTTTTTCGTAATCACTTTGAATAACAGTTCGAAATTTTGCTTTTGTTCTTTTTAAATAAAAATCTTTATGTAAAAAAGTAACATTATTAGCCAATTAAATTGCCGTTTTCTTAGTTCTTGATAATATTTTCAGACATTGACATTGACTTTGAACAAAGGAATTGGCTGGTCAGAAGAAAATATTTTGTTTTAAACGATACGGAATGTTTGTTTTATTGCGTTTTTTTGTTAGTTGAACGTCATTACATGAAATTACTGTAGCAACTGAATATTTTGTCAGATGATGGGAAAAGCTTAGTTATACTGTGAAGTATAATATAGACCCCGGTACTTGAAGGAATTTACGACAGCTCATCATCGGCCCAGTAGCTCAATGGTAAAGCGCTGGCCTGCAGATTCAGAGATGGGTGGTTCGAATCCCCCCTGGGTCATGTTGATGTTGTTTTTCTTTCATTAAGAATCTCCCTCCCTGTCTTGACAATACATTTAGATTTTTGGTAAAGAAGTAATGGCAATACTGTTTTTTTTGCAACCAAGAACGCAAATAAAACATATTTTACAGCAAGTAGATAGTTAGTTCAAATTGTTAATAGAAGCCATTGGCACCAGTTAAAATGTTTTTTAGTATTTTTTCTTGCGTCTTAATATTCCTTGCTGGGTTTTTTTTCGCTGGAAAATTTTCGCAATTTTGCGAAAAGCTTGAAATTTTTTTCGCAAAATCAATTTTTTTTCGCAGACTTGCTTTTGTTACGTAATGCAGTAGACTTTGCATTTAAATGTTAATAAAACAGTATTCCGCCTATACAGGATGAAGACTGACCCAATTTTTACTCTTTTTGGCGAAAAAACAACGATTTTGCAATTTTTATTTAAATTTACGCAGCCGTCCTGAGAATTTTGTGTAATTTTTCACAATCGATGCTCAGCCGTAAAGTATATAATTTCAGAAGACCCTGCCAATGACCAAGTTAGGCCTGAAAATGCTAACATTTTGAAATGTTTCTTAATTATGCCACCTATTATACTGTCTATTAGTGTTACATGCAGTCGGTGTGATGATACATGAAAGAAAATCTGTCCCATTTACAGTCACTAGAAACATCAAGCTACGAAGTTTTGCACGAGTCCGGGCGTAAATGATCACAAAAAGTCGGAGAAATTTTCAATCTTTAGGCCAAATTTGGTCAATTGGGGCCGTATCGGAAATGTTTTCCGACTAAACCACAAAAATCAGCGCATAGACCTTAAGGGTGGATTTCACAAAGGTGGTTTTACTAAACCATGGTTTTACGTACGTTTTTATATAATTTGCACATAATTTCATTACGAAATATCGCCTGATTCGTTACAAATTTCCTAGATTTTCTTAAACCATAGTTTTAGCTCAGTTGAAATTTCAAACCTGCTGCATAGCAGGTCTCTATTTTGCTGAAATTTCAACTGAGCTAAAACCATGGTTTAAGAAAATCTAGGAAATTCGTAACGAATCAGGCAATATTTCGTAATGAAATTATGTGCAAATCCTATAAAAACGTACGTAAAACCATGGTTTAGTAAAACCACCTTTGTGAAATCCACCCTTAAGGGTTCACCTCCACTGCGTCAAAATTTTTTCGCAATTTTGCGAAAAGGATTGAAAATTTTTCGCAATCACCAATTTTTTTCGCAATTGCGAACGTTTTTGCGAAAAAACCCCAGATTCCTTGTGTTTTTTTGTTTAAATGTTATTTTATCCTGAAGTCTCATCAAAAATGCTGGGCCCTGACACAAAACATACATACATGAATTCAAATAGAGCAAATTGCAAGCATCAAGAGTACAACTAGTAGTTCTAAAAGTCACGCTACATGTTTTTTGTCAGGTTTCAGCAATTTCTGGTCAGACTGGTAATGTTGTCAACAGTTTCAGAAAATAGCTTATAGTCCAACGCAACAAAATATAACGTCTCCCAGTGATTAAAATCCTCTGATTTTATCGACCAGTCACTAAAATTCTTCGATTTTATCGCCCGTATATAAAATTTGCTGGATTTACGTTCATGCTGTCGTTCAACTAGAGTTGTGAAAACGTCTGTCTGTTTGCGCAGCGCCTAGCTTGTCCTTATCGCGGATTGATGTTATTGTTAGAACTTACTGATCTGATACTTATATATGTATTGTTTTTGTTATATATTACATTTTTTAGCAAATCGTTAACGGGAACCATGAAAATTCGACCTGTGGAAATGTCAGCATTGTTTTTTGGAATTCTTAAAGTGGGTGATCGGCAGATTTTTTGTACCTGCCGTATGACAGTTGTGACATTTTTAGGTTTGCCTTATTTGCCCTTAAATTAGGTTTCAGGCTTAGGGCGTAGGCACTTTCTTTTTCTTCTCTGAAGATAGCCCTTTTTTATGTTATGCTTTAGGTTTGCATGGGTTGTTATGTACGTATATATGTATTCTATTTGTGTATATTTCGTCCGTCCAAAAGTCAATAGCCGACGCCCGGGCCCGACTAATGTCTTTTGATGGCAAACTATGTTGTGGGTCGATTCATAGTTACAGGCGATATTCGTTTAGCGACAAAAAATTTTATCAACTACTGGGTATTTTTATTTTTTATTAATTTTAAGTATGGTATTTCTAAGCACTATTTCTTAAGTACCTATGGTATATCAGTTTTAGTGAAGGTTTAGTTTTACTGAACGTTTTTTACAAGTTTTAGAATAAACAAAAATCTTGAAAATATACTATATTGTTATCTATATACCTATATGTTGTTTTAGTTTATTTAATGTGTTTGTTTTATTTTAGTATTGTTCGTGGTTATTGGTGTTTGGTAAAATAAATTTTGTTTTCCCAAGTTGTATAGTATACATTATTTTGTGAAATTGAAAAGGGACGTTGCTATAGGTGAGGGGAGGAAGGCTCTTCTTTTACATACTTTTGCATTTAAGGTAGTTTTTGTGACCGACGGGAATTTTGGGACCGCCGGCCGGCCCAACGGTCCCCGGCCGGCTGCCCACCTTCGACCAAATTAGGCCGGCAGAACACTGGTAGGCTTAGTTAAGCCGACATGACACTTTGGATTTGGATGAATTTGTTTTTTCTAAAATTTCTTTCTTCGCCGCCCCGGGCGTCGGCTTACGCGGCCGGTCACCAACACTAATTTAAGGTAGCAGTGTCGCCAAAGCAGTTTTGCTCTGATAGGTTGCGAAAAATGGCGAATTTGAACTTCCAAACTATACTAACAATATCTTGCGCCAGTCACCATTCCATTTACTACATCTTGTTTGGTTTCTTACCATCCCCGACTACAGAATTGTTCGTAAACAACTTAAGTCGATCTAAGTCTGCGAATGTCTAGTGAACTATCGTCATCGTAGCTAAACTGCAGGCGTATTAGAGTCGGTATGCATAATCTGCCTGCAGTAATCGTGTGTGTGTAGCGCCTGGCTGTGGATATCCTTTAAGTAGGTTTTGCTGGGTATCCTGTGTCTCCCACCCTAGCCAGCTGAACCAGAGTTGGACACAGGGCGGATTTTCGCTGCCCCGCCCCGCCCCGCGGGGCGGGGCACCGCGCCGATTTTCGTTGTCAACTAAGACAGTAGTTTTTTAGCAGAATTTTTTTCGCTAAGTCGTTCAATCAATCTTTCACTCATTCTGTTCGATCTAGTATGATAATAGACACAGATTATTATTATGAAAACTAGGTAGAAGTTAGAACACATAGGCAGCCAGGAGCGGTACTAGAATTTTCAAAAGAGGGTAGAACCCCGGAACTTTTTCCTTAGCAGTCTGCATATGCACAAGCTGCAGCTTCCGAATGTCGAGGGGCGCGGCCGCCAGATGCCAAAACTTGTTGCAGTTTTTGACGATGTGGTTCACACATCGCAAAAAGTGATTTCGTTCAATTCACCAACAAAATATCATTGTTCCACCTAGAGATGGAACATTTGTTGTAGGTTTTCGCTCCTATAACAGGAAGGTTGCGTCATACGTAAAGTACGGTGTATGATTTGTATGTAATCCTAGCCCCTGTGCTGCTTGCAAGTTTTTTTTGCTAAAACGGGGCATTGCATTTCAGTGGCGTACCCAGAAAAAATGTTTGGGGGGAATGACTTTTCGATTTTTTGTAATGGGTTAAAATGCACTTTTTAGCAATTTTAACACTCATAAAATGCCTTGCAAACGCAAGATTACTAAACCACAAGGTTGCAGGGGTCTGGAGGCGGCAGCCCCCAAAATATTGGGAAAATTTTTGATTATTAGGCCAAATTTAGTCAATGGAGACGTATCAGAAAATTTTTCCGGCAAAATTTAAAACAAAAGATGGGAGCGTCACATCACATAGTATTCCACAAATAACTGTAGCATAATATGTGTAATAACTGTGTCAACATGCAAATATTGCAAATGCAGCATAATGTACTTGCGCATACATGCATAGGCTTTGATGAAAGATAATAATACATAACAACGAATAGTAAGTCGCAGAGTTGCAGGACTGGGGGCAGCAGCCCCCAGAAAAAAAATTGGGAAAATGTTTGATCTGTAGGCCAAATTTAGTCAATTGGAGACGTAGTATCAGAAGATTTTTTTGGCCGGACCATAAGGCTCGATTCATACTTCTGCACGGACATTCGGACATGCGGGCAAACGGACGAACGGACATCCGGACAAAATGAACGGCAGAACGGCCGTTTGATTCATACTTTCGTCCGTTCAGCCGTATGCCCGTTTGCCCTTCAGCCGTATGTCCGTTCATCCGTATAAAACGGCACAATTTCACTTTGTCCGTATGTCCGGCAAATAAATTCAGTTCAACTCTGCCCGAAATTGTAGGGCATACGCACAAACGGACATACGGCTCAAAAGTATGAATCGCACCTTTGTCCGTATGCCCGTACATCCGTATGTCCGTACGTCCCAATGTCCGTTTGCCCTAAAAAGTATGAATTGAAAAAACGGACAAAACTTGCTTTGTCCGTGTGCCCTATGTCCGTTTGTCCGTATGCCCTATTGAAGTATGAATCGACCCTAAGAGCCAAAGGGGGGACCAACAAGCCCAATCTGCGGCAAAAGCTTCAGTAAGCGTTAAGCATTCTTTTTCAAGTAAACTGACCAGCGGTCATTTAAAACCTGTTGTGCAGCGGTATCTCGTTATACGGTAAGCCTTCCTGGGGCCGGTGCTTAAAATGGCTTTTATCGCCTTCAGATAAAATATTGCATAAAATATTGCACCTCACTTAAACTTTGAATTAAGTTGTTTGGTAAGTAAAATTTTAGTGTAAATATATAAACCAGGGACACAGAAGGTTGGTACAAAATGCAATCAAAGTAACACAAGTGCGTCTCCTGAGGAAGAAAAATATATTTATGATTTATGTTAACTAGACAAATTTTCAATAATTGGTAAAATGAATTATTAAAAACAGCAATGTTGATTCAAAAAAATGCGACCGAGACCCGGGATCGAACCAAGGACATTTAGATCTATAGTCTAACGCTCTCCCAACTGAGCTATTTTGGCTACGATACACGTTAGATAGATAGTGTTTTATTGGTAACAACACGTTTATTCAAACTCTTATGAGAGCTGGTTGGCTTAGACGGTAGCGCGTTCGAGTTAAAATCTGATGCCAGAGAGTTCGATTCCGTCCTTCACTTTTTTGTTGCGTTCCATAATCTCTAATGGTATTCCACTTAAAGTAGATGTTTTCACTGCCCATGTAATTACTGAACCCATGCAAACTAACGTAGAAAACACTGCAAACCACATGTGACGCCCGCGCTGTTAGACTGAAGTACAGGTTACACAAACCAACTGACAAAAGGTGAACACAAGCTCAGTGTTATTGTCCAAAATCAAAATTAAAGACCTGTTGTGCTGGGGCACAACAGGAAAAATCACTGATAAAAAATTTCTGGAGGATTCCTCGCTTCTGGGTACCTACGCCCTTATTACATTTTGATTGAAAAATTACTTGTTATTATTATTACTAAAGCCTTTATTAACGAAGGCAACCATAAGCGTGTTCGCAATTTTGCCATCTAACCGGACGGACATTAATTAATGGCTTGGAAATCGGTCAAAATATATATTGAATTTTTTACTGCTTGAGTAGCACAAAAAACACAACAAATTCAAAAAGTAAGTTGGTTCAGTAAAAAAGCTAAATCCCCGTGGGGCAAGACCTCTGTCCCGCCCCGCCCCGCCGGGCACCCCGCCCCGTGTCCAACTCTAAGCTGAACCCTATGCTCCGTCAGGTGAAATGTAATTAGTCGGTGAGATAATGTTTCTGACAAGAATAGTTGCACCACTTGAGAAAACGGAGCATGTGATTTCTTTACGAAAAGAATAGATTTTGACTAACAAGAGTACAGCAAGTAGGTAGTCGCAGAAGTCATGCCTCTGAAACAAGAAGTGTCGCGACATATGTTGTCAGACTTTAGTTTAGTGGAACAAATGGAAATGCAAAATCAGGTGACTTGTAACGATTCGTCATATAATTCATTATGAATCACCTGATTTTGCTCTTTTGTTACAAATGTATGATTCGTAAAGTTGAGCAACAGGCCTCAGATGCCACATAATTAGGTTGTGAAAAGGATGTTTACTGATTTGTCTATTATTTACCAAAATATGGAGGTATGTAGGATACTACATGGTACATACATACCTGACATCTCTTACTAAATGAGGGGGGGTTGCCATGTTTTGTGAGCACTTGTGTATGCGCTTTTTTGTAGGCATACGTCGAAGATATCTGGACAATACCTAAAGTTGTCTGGTAAAAGTGCCATTCAGCACTTTTTTGTTATTGTAATTATATACCTAATTACAAACTTGTTGTCACAATTTATCTATTTATCTTGTCGCAAAACAGTAATTTATTTAGTTAAAGAAGCATTACAGTCTCATTTATTATACCCCTTAGAGATAACTCAACATTATAACTCTTTAACAAGATCTAAATAGTCTACTAAATTGCTTCTGGTCGACTAAGTCTGAATACAATCCAGAACCTAGGCTGGGCCTCTAGGCAACCCTGCTTCGGGTACCTGTTTTTTCTAAGCCCTTAGCACTTTGGTAGGTATTCCTGACTTTGCCTGACAAGTTCGCTTCATTTAACATGCTCCGTTCCCGTGCTCATTATCTCAAGCTTGAGCACAACAGCTTACGGCAGGGACTCATATTAGCTGATTAAATCGGTAAGCCGTAAAAGTTAGACCGGATTTGGCTTAAGCGATTAAATTAGATCATTGTTGTGTATTCATGCTTTGTACTTCACTTGTACTACTTGATTTCCGATTATTGATTGACGCGTAGACGATGGTGTCTGTTCTTGCTGTTTGGGCCCTGTTCCTCAGTTCTACAAGTCTTGCAATTGTAACAGTTGTAAATGCGGAATCAGAGGTGATTCGGTAACAGTTACGAATTTGTCAAATTAAGATCATTACGAATCACCAGATTTTGCACTTATAATTGAATAAAGATGAAAATAAGGCCTCTGCCCGTTTGGCCGACAAAATTACGAAACAATCACGCCATCAGCTGATCTTATACACTATTAAATAAGCCTAGGAATAAGAGCACATAGTACATACTAGATAGGTACATATTAACACTGAACAGTACCTATGTATGTAGTTAGGTGTAAGTAACTGGAACAGCTGTAAGAGTAAGATTTACATAGTGTTGTAGTTTGAAGTCACAAAAGCATTATGTTTATGGTCTAAAATTCCTATAAACGTTACTTAGGTATATATATGTCGTGCCTGAACTACTAATTTACCTCAATTAGTAACTGAGGTAAGAAATTCTACCTGAAACACCAATCGACGTTTCAGGTAACCTGGGACACTTATTCAAACAAAGGATTATAGTACTTGTCCTATCAAAGAGCAACACCGCCACGTCTGAAACAAAACTAGAACTATTGTAGGGGTCGGTAGGTGTTGAAATATAACTTGTATGCGTAATGATGTCTGTGATAAGTGAACTATAGGCCAGATATTGTATGCTTTTCTTGACTGCTTTCGTTCTATTTTATCTCATTTTGCTTTTTTGTTTTAATTTTGAATCCGTTGAAAACTTTCACCTGCCATCCTGCCACAGACTGCCAAAACAAAAAATGACTATTAGATTCCTGCTGTGAACTTATTCTGGACTTATATATTATTGTACCATAGTTTTTTGTTCAGCTGATAAACTTTTGTCACTACGTAATGCTCATATTTTGATTTGGTAAAACTGTCACGGTAAAACTACAAATGTGTTTACGTTTGCTCTTCATAAGTAGGTCTGAGACCAGCTGCACTTAAGTTTCAGACGTGGCGGTGTTGCTCTTTGATAGGGCAAGTACTATAATCCTTTGTTTGAATAAGTGTCTCAGGTTACCTGAAACGTCGAGGTGTTTGGTGAATTCCTATAAACGTTACTTAGGTATATATATACTCCAAAGCCTCAGCTTACTGTATCAGTTCAAGATTACTCATGCCTTACAAAAGAGTGATAACTTCAGAGACAAAACCTATGATAGAACTATTTACTTTCTCGAGTGTCATTTTTAGTACCTTCCTGGTACGGTATAGCACAATAGCAAAAATAACTTTCCAACTATTAATAGTCCTCACATTTTGGAATTGAGTATCAAATTACCTACTCCGACGCTTGAAAACATTTCAAGTCTAGGCTACAGAGTATACTGAATATTACTGTGATATTGAGTGTCTGTTTTGTTTGAACATTTCAGACTATATGTAGACGTTCTTAAAGCCCGATTTATACTCTTCCATAAGGACACAGGGACAAGGATAAGGACAAATTTGGGTTAGCTGGTATGAAAAAAGGCACAAACATTTCGATAAATTTTTGGCATACCATTACCATCTACAAGTGACCCTAACTTTATTCATGCGAAAAGTTTGCGTAATCGGCCAGGTAGTTTTCTTGGAATTGCTTAAAGACAAACTGATAGGGACAAGGACATATGAATCGGGCTTTGACTGACATCTTTTTAAAACTTACATATTATACTTTACTAAATTGTAGTTTTCATAAATTATTACTGCACACATGGTATAATTTTTGTACTTTTCAGTAAGTAATCCCAATGCGCGTAGCCTACGTATTTCACGCATACCTACATATGTAGATGGACTGGGCCTTACGTAGCATACAAGCTGCAAAAGTGCAAATGCGTTCGCCCTAATTTAATGTTCGCGAATTCGCCAACGGCCTTCGCATCTTCGCATTCGCAAAGACTAAGGGACAGTATTTCTGGCCGGGCCTGTATGTCCGCTCAGCCGGCAAGAATACGAAATAAATCATGCCACTGACACCATTTTAATAGAACAGTTTGTGGCGTGATTATTTCGTAATTTTGCGGACGGAACGGACATACGGCTGTTGTTGTTGTTTTGGCCATCCTCAACGACAGGAATTTATAGAGGAATTCAGCGACTGCGGCTGGATTGATCCAGAGGTCTGCCGTCGTCAGATTAGTCGGGTTGTTGCTGCAGTTGAACAGATGCTGAACGTCGTGTGGTGAGGCGTTGCATGCAGGGCAGGCATCGGGTACCGTTGGATCTAGTCTGCTGCGGTAACTGAAGAGCATGTATGTAACTGTAGCCAGATCTTAGTTGGGCCAGCTTAGTTCTGGTGGCTCTCGGCAGCGATTTTCCAAGCTGACTTATTGGTGTTGGGTACCCACCCAGAAGCACCGGTGCTCGATACTTCTGTTTGGCGGACGTGGCTGCAAAAGTGTGGAGCTCCTTCAGGTTGGTTTTGATGCCTGCTGGGTCCAGATGAGGTGGTGGGTCTGGGAACAACTCTATGGATTTGGCCTTCAAAGTCTTCTTCTTGTGGCGAGATCTTGATGGATACGGCTGTTACCGAGCATGAATCGACCCTTATACTGCCACAAACACCCAGTGGTGATTTTAGTGCTAACTCTCATTACATACATAGTTCCGTTTTTTAACGGAAGCAAAACGGTCTTGCCATTACTTTTTCAAACACAAGTTCAAAGAGACGACGCCTACATATTAAGATGTTTGATATCATCTTCGTAGCTACCGGTGTATCCATAAATGAGTCTAATATATCGTCAGCCTTTTAGCTTAGTAGATTTCGATAGCAACCCCATTGTCATCTGTAGTCTATTTGAGCATTATTTCTTGTGCCTCTTTGGAGTGACTTTCACGGTGGAAGTGTGTTCTCGTCTAGGACTTAGGTAAGAACATCGACATACTTATTAGTACCTAGGGCAAAAAAGATAAACTTTAACTAAAATCATAAAGTTGGGGGGTCCTATTAGTACATAGTTGTCAACTTTTGCAGACTTTTGTGTAATGCGTCATTGTTCAAAAATCGATGTTACATAAGTGTGACGTAATCTCAACAAGCTAAGTTTTCGGCAAAGGTATTCAGTAAGTATCAAGCATATATTTTTAAGTAACATTGGCCAGAGGCCATCGTAAACCTGTTGGGCCAGCTAAGGATTTATTCGTAACTTGCATATTGTCCATGAAATGCCTCTCCTTTTACAGCCATTGAAACTGCAAAATCTCAGCCCAAAACTTTTTGCAGTCGGAACTTGAAAGGTAGGTACTAGGCACAGATTAATTCGTGAACTTCAGGTTTGGCTTATGCATCTGCGAACTTATCTTGCAGTTCTATTGCAAATAAGTTGTGCCAGTTTAGAAGCACGCAGTATTATCGTCGATTTCTAATATATCATGATTATTATTTGCCGTGAAGAATCAGAACTGAGTGGTCGAGCGGTTAGTTCATTCGCCTGGTGACCGTGAGCTGACATCGTAGATTCCTAGCAGCTCAATTTTTGTCAGACTTTTGTTTTTATCCAATACCCTTCTCAAGAACAATGAAAGTACCAACTTACTGATTATAACAGGCATTTTAGTTGTGACTGACGCAAAGCTACGGTAAAAGACGTGTAAAACACACTCCGCACATTCACACTTTAACGCTAGCACTGCGTTAACGTACCAAAATCAAAATTAAAGACCTGTTGGGCTGTGGCCCAACAGTAAAAAGCGAAACATGAAAATATAAGTTTGGGCATCAAAATTGAAGGTTTTTTAAATGCCCGTGTGTCAATTTTGTCTTTTTTCAATGAACGGCGGTTTGGACTAGCCACTACGTTGGTTTAGCGAAACCTTAAAATGACAAACAATTGCCATAAACTGGCTTGAAAATATTTTCTGCGACAATGAAAAAGTGGTATTTCAAGTTATTCAGCAGGCATTCGTCCCATCATAGTTAATAAGTATTCTTAATTGAAAATGCATCGTAAGCAGCCAACATTCACTTCTGCAGAACTGTCGAAAACGTTACTACCACCTTAAATGAAAATGGTTCAACTTTTTTGCACTACTTAAATACAAGTCTAGTACGTCCGAGGAAACTAGAAGTAGGACATGAATTGGGCTTAATATGACCTTCCTTTTTTTATATGTACTTTATATTTATCTTTTATATTTATTTTCATTCTTTATAAGCTGTCTAAGATGTTAAACGCTTGGAGAAATTAAAGACTATTATTTGACTGAAGTTACGGAGCTTTGCTGCTATTTATGCTAAAATTTAAGACCAAAATGCTTGTTTCAGTTTATTTTGATTACTGAACGTGACAAGACTGTTATTAGATTTTTATAATATTAAATAGATAATTTTGCCCTTAATTTGTTACCTTAGTCAGGTTCCGCTTACTCACTTCTGATTGGCCTAGCAATCAATCCATGGCATCCAATTAGATTCATTGGGACAAAATTAAATATGTTTTATTTATATTGTTTATTTTTTAATTGTTTATTAAATTTTGTTTGTTACAAAGCGTTTATGACGTACTCCCACACAACAAAAAATCTATTTATTTTTGTCAGCATACAGTAGTTTATTGTAGTCAGTATAGTATACCAGTTAATAATAAGATATGGTATAATATAATATATACCTAGTATAATAGTTTATTTGATGATTAGCATTAATTATTTTTCAGAAAATTTGGTTCTGAGTGGAGGACTAATTTTTTACATCGCCTTTGTTATCGAAGATTGATATTTTCAGGTAGCGAAAAAATCAATCACAGATTTAATGGATTTAAAACATCAGTGATGAAAAAACTTTTGACACAATGCTTTTAAGGATTCACATCTTTAACAATGGGTTCAGTCTGTCATAACCTAATAAATTTTTTATTTATATAATTTTTTGATTCGTATCTACTTATTTTTTAAATAATTTTTCGACATTTCAAGTTTGCGAATCGATACGTACTGTTTGTTTGGCTAAATCGAGGGTTTTAACAATATTTAATTACACAAATTTTAATTTAGTATAATAACGAAAGTAAACAGTATCTGTAATTTTTTGCACCGTTCCCCCTCGTTTTTTAGTAAACTTTGATTGACATAAAGGTTTTTAGCTGTAGAAAATTAGTTAATGCTGTCTGTATTGTGATTTGTGAGATTAAAAAAATAGATTGTATTTTTTTCACTACTTCTACAAAAGTCCTTCGGCCTAACCCATGTGTTGGATAATTTGGCATTATCTAACGTTGGCGTTGAATGTAAGTGTTTTCAAATTTGTTGTCAATTGAGTAAACTTAAATTCTTCTGATCAAGAGTACAAAGTAGTGGCTCACTCTTCTTCTATAGAGTGAGACCTATTATGTACTCTTGTTTGGTTTAACAAAGGCTACTTGCTCAAAAACGGACAGTTTGACCATTAAAACTGTACTGATTTTAAAAAAGGCGGTTCTTGCACTTGCTAATATGTAGTTATATCTAGCTTAAATGTCAGCTAGCAAGAGTATAAAACCTTTTATTACCTATTAAAATATTTCATTTAGCTTGTCGACTGTCAGTTGTAATGTTTGAGTTACGTGTGTAACTCGACAGCTAGGAACAATCAAACAGTCCGAAGCAAAAAATAGACTAGTTTCTTTAAACTTAAATATGGTTCAAATTTCCAAACTAATAAAATAATTTTCTGGCTTTCTTTTTATTACCGTAAGAGTACGCGATAAACTCGGTTAGTACTGGTCCTTGTCCTTGTCCCTATTGTTTTGTCCTTAAGCCATTCCAAATTAACTACCGCCTATTATAAACTGAAGGTATGTATATGCGCTTCCCAAAAGTCTCAGTCTTTAAGAGGGGATTTTTTAATATTCGTTAAAATTAGATACTAATAGGTACTAACGTTTTGTAGTTTACACAAGTCTGGGATACTATTACCTATTAGTTAGCTATTAATTACATAGTTACCTTATCAGTTACCTATTAACTGCTTACCTTTGGAGAACTCTATTAGGTACTTAAACTTACAGACTGGTATTTTTAATGACCAATTTGAGGTTATTGTAATAATATCCATAACGTCACGTAACATTTAGTCAATGGTGATTATTTTGTGGTTCTACATATTGTACTAAATAAACTCAGTTACAGCATTTAGCTTTCACTACCGAGCAGTCGCTGTATGCTAATTCTATTTGAGTCAGTGATTAATGAATGCAGACCGCACTACTCAATTTAGTTGATTACTAATTGACGGATAATTAGTTAGTAGTTAGTAGCAATCAAAGTTATGGTAATTGTCCTTTGGGTTTTAAACTTGCTGTAGTTAACTGCTGTAGGCTTTTGTAGTAGTTTAGACACAGTCTAGTTTAGTTGAGCACTAACTATTGTATTATGAATTACGCATTAGGTTAATTTTTATGCAGGAATTTATGTGTATTTTATAGTATTGTGAGGTAACCTTAGTTTTATATTGCGTTGTTGTGGGTGCTCGGAGGTGAAAAGTTGGATCAGTTAAGGTTACAGTTAAAATGATGCCAGGGCGTCCATATTAGTTAAAGTCAGCCCAAACCTTTAGTGGACCTAACTTTTTTATAATTTGAATTTAAAGTTGAAGTGAGAGTGTTTTAATTTTGGAAGCTGTAGTTCGACAAAATTAAGGACATTTGTCTCCATTTATTTCCCTCAGTTGAAAATAGGTTAATAGATTTATCCTTATCGCTAAAGAGTACATTGAAGCTCGAAACTTCACACGAATACACAACACAATTACAGCACTGCTGCAGTTTTCATTAAATTTTATATCCATAAACTACAACAAGTGTGCTGCGGGTTGCGGGTCGACTTTTACGGCGCGGTTTGGGTCGCGGGTTACCCACGAATGTCAAGCCGCGGGTTGGGTTGGGTCGAAAATTCTGACCCCTGCGGGTTTGATAAATGAGACAAACTGTGACGATACCTCTCTTACAATGGTCACTTTTTCTGAGTCGCTTTACGTATTTTAAACTTTCCGCTGCACCAATTTTACTGAATCCGTCATTGTCAATCTGCACACCGTGCTATTTGACATCAAACCCCTCTTTATAAACCCCAGACTTTTACCTTATAGGCCAATGTCGTTTCTTTATGCACTACGTTTCTTTCAAAAACGCCTGAACCGGCACCGACAAAATACATATGTACGTTCTATGCAGAGGAAAAGAAAGGGTTAACTCGGTAACTCGGTAACACAATGAACGGGCAGACCAAGAGGGTTTAATTAGTGCAAAGTAGTATGGCATTGTATGAAGCTTTAAACTACTTTTGACTGCGGTGATGCGTAGAGTTCACGTGCCAAATCGCTTCAATACGTCAACCTGAATTTTGTCTAGGCCCAAGGTGTAAAGTCTTACGGGTTTTAGCTATAGGACTGTCCATAAATGCCCATTTAGCCGCATGTACATGTGTCTTGTCTGAACTCTACACATACACACCCAGCAATAGAGTTCGGTTTTAGCTTTTCCATGCTTGCAGCATGCAATACTCTACTGCTTAAAGGCTTATTAAATATTAGTATTCATACGACGAAGCATGCGTGGGGGCTCATAAAAAATGAAAATTCTAAAAATAGAATGCGCCTTCTCGAACGCCCGCTCGTGCTTCCACTCATGCTCTATGACCTGTAGCATTCAATGCACCATGGCGTATGTTAGGTATGGAGCAAAATGCGCCCTCGTGTGAATTGGCCTTAGGCCTAATGCTTTTGTAGCATTGGTAATAATCTCACATCCTAGTGTTATTTATACAAAGTTAAATAGGATTAGTTTAACAAGCTCTTCTGCTGAGTGAGGAGCGGTTAGATTATGAAGCCTGAGTATCAAGATTTTAATCTAATTCGATAAATCCATATTTGTATAAAGCTCATTGCCAAAACTATCACATCCTGAGGCAGAGATAGGAGGGCCATTTACATTATCAGTTATTAATGGTCAGTTACAATGCGGATAGTAATCCACACAAATGTACATTCTACATACCTATATTACATTTCCATGTCATTCATATTTTTCACTAAACAGTGCTTGAAATGAGTTATTTGAAAAACCATTTGTCTAGCTGTTATTATCCTTTAAGTGTCCATTTTTCATTAGTTTTTGATGCAGTTGCGGCTTTTGTTTGATCTACATTATAATTGCCCCAATTATTTTTTAAAGTTTTTTCAAGGATTTGACAATGTGTTTCCTACGCTTATCATTTTAAGCATTAAGTATTGATAAAACGATATAAATCCTGAGCTACATAACTTGGTAATTAAACAATTCATCAATCAATTATTTAGTTAATTAATTGATCAATCAATTAAATAATCAAATGATCAATCAAGTGATTAACTAAAGTCTGACCAAAAACTGGTGAACACTGAGACAAAGCAAAACATGTGATTTTATTATTAAAGGAACAAATTTCATCGGCGAGTAGCCGCTAAAATCCGACCAACCCTGTTTTCTCTCAATGTTCAACAGTTTTTGTCAGATTTAGTAAGGGGAAACAACGAGAGCCTATTAGAAATGCACGGGAGCAATCGGCGAGGGGGCGGGCTGCCGGACTGCGCCCTTCTTTCGTTTTTTTCGGTGACGATTGTTTTTAGATATTTAACTAATTGTTTGGACCCTTTTTGACCACCAGAGTAGAGCTGTTTCAATTATGAAATTATCATTTATATTTTAATAATCAATAATCAATCTATCAATTTATTATAAAATATTATTATTATTTGACCCAAATATATTCAATTTCAAAACCATTATCAATTTTTGGGCAAATTATTTTCAATTTCATTATTTCAATATCAGTTAATAATTGATATTGAAATTGAAATTGAAAGTAGGGTTTAATGATTAAAACAAATAATTGAAATAACCCTACACCAAAGGGGAGGGCGCGGGGATTAATGGGGGGGGGCTGCCTACCGTCTGAGGTGGGGGGGTGCGGATACCCTGCTCTGCCCCCCTTATGTGCATCTGTGGAGCCTATGCGAAGCGCCCCCATCTTAGGCACAGAGCCCTTATATCAAGCCCGATGTCGTTATATGTATCAACACTGTGATCAAGAAAGTATAAAAACACATACATATATAGTAACATAGCAAAAGTAAAACAAATATAAATAAGTGAAATCATTTTTGCATAATTTTGTCGGCTAACAGGCCAGACCAAAGATGCAATTATTTGCGAAGATGGCTTAAGGTGGTAGTAACGTTTTCGACAGTTTTGCAGGAGTAACAGTTGACAACTTACGATTAATTTTCAATCAATAATTTATAGTACGCATATTAATTTGGGAAACTATAAATTATTATGACATAAATGCTTGCTAAAATAGCTTGAAACAATCATTTTTAATTTTCACAGAAAATATTTTTCAGCCAGTTATGACAATTTTTCGTAAATTTTATGTTTAGCTAAGCCAAAGTAGTAGCTAGTCAAAAAGGCCGTTTATTGAAAAAAGAAAAAAATGACACACGGGCATGTCAAAAACCTTCAATTTAGATGCCAAAACTTATCCTTCCTCTTTTCACTTTTTGAGATTACGTCACATTTATGTAACATTTCTTTTTGAACTAAAGTGCATTACACAAAAGTCCGCAAAACTTGACAACTACTTGAGGGATTTTGTTCAAAATTTTGGATAAATTGGCACACATATGTGTCTACTTTATGGTAAAATTTCAAAAAATTTTGTTGGCTTAATTTTTGCGTTACATTGATTTCATTCACAGAACTCTGTAAAAATGTACTTCCGTGGACTAAATCTCAAGTCTCAATGTTGCAATCTTTTCATGCGTTATTTTACATGTTTTTTAGACAATTTCTGATGAGTCAATTTTTTTATTTGTATTAATTTAGCCCATTTCGTGAAAAAAATAGATTCAAAAATTTGTATATTTTTCAAAATTCGAAAAAATTCAAAATTGAAGGTCCGTATCTTCTTTTCTACATGATATAAATGCACCAAACTTAGCATTAAAATTTACCCTGGTATTGACTATGTTGGTGTAAAGAATGAAATTATTCGGAATTAAACTGTCAATTTTACAAGCAAAACATGAAAAATGCAAAAATTCACAAAATTTGACTACTTTAACAGTGTCTCCAGACTAGCTTGTTACAGATTTAAGCTAGATAATGTGCATAAGTGTAGTTTCAGTCAAGTACTTTAACGTGAAAAAAACAGCTATTAAATTCATTGAGTCAATCAAAAGTTATAGCACTTTATAAAAACTGTCGAAAACGTAGCGAAAACGTAGCTACCACCTTAACGCTCAATTTTGAAAAAATATCAGTTAATCATTAATTAAGTGATCATTAATTAATTAATCAAAATAATCAATTTCAGGGTCATTATCTGAATCAAACCAGCCCCACGGCTCGCCAAAATGATTACTCTAGCCATGCATTTTCGGAAGGACAAAAAGGAGAGACGGAAAAAGTCTCGACCTCGGCACCAATCTCAAAACGACCGCAGATCGAGAAGTAAATCCCGCACCAAAACATCACCAAACCGATCTCATTCCTCGCCTTCTCCGAGAAGACGATAGCTGGTGACCCCAGATTGACCTTTTGACCTTTGTGGACTTTTGTAATATATTAGTGGCAACTATGAAATTATTGATTTTTTGATCATTTGATTTGTAATTTATATATCTCAGGTTTTATAAAGCTTGGATGTAATGGTAATAACATTGGTATAGGAATTTAAATTTAATTATGATAGTAGATTAGTTAAAGTTAAAGTGACAGTTTTTGAAAGCTAAAAAATTACATAATATGTAGGAAAGCATTTATTGTGTAAAAATAATTATTTAACAATTAAGATTTACCCATATTTTTCAAAGACGTTCCTAGGACCAAAAACTGTAAATTTTTGTCATGATTTTACAGCTTTAGTAACATTTGTTGCACGGGTCGGAAATATACTTAATTTCCTTTTAGCCTGTTCTACAGTAAAATATTCCACTTTGTACAGTAACTTCGTGATTCGCTTTCAATCCCAGAATTTTATTTGCAATCACTCTAAGGGCCTATTCCTTTACCGGATTAAAGGGTTAATTATAATCGGACTAAAGGGTTTAAAAATTAAGCTTAGAAATGCCAATCCACAACTTCCGGATTAAACGGACTTGAGTTTTAGCGCGCTGCTTTATAGTCGGACTAAACGGACTTAACTATGCACGCTAATGTTAAGCGTGTATGTTAAAGCCGTTTAGTCCAGTGGTAGTTTTGGAATGGGGTCAGACTAAAATTAAACCGCAGACTTATTTTAACTCGTTTAGTATGTTTAGTCCGATTTGCCATTCCAAAACCTCGGACTAAAATAAGTCCAGTCCTTTTAATCCGGTAAAGGAATAGGCCCTAACTGTTTTTACAAAAATTATGCGTTAATACACGGGCGGTCTTTCAAGCTGTCAAAAAAGTTGCTTGTCAGAGGCAACTTCGTTCAAACTGTCAAGACAGAAAATCAGTATCAAATCAACCAAAAATGTTTTACGGCAGGTTGAATAGGCACTAATTTGACTTGATTAATTCAACTCTCAGTATTAGACTGTTGTAAATGTGAAATAAGACCTACATATGAGACTTGGGGCCGTGGTGTAGTGGTTAGCACTCTTGTCGCCGGCGCGAGGAGGCCAGGCTCGATTCCCGGCGCCAACAATTCTTTCTTTCAAAACTGGGGTGTCCTCTTTTATCCAACAGTGTACTTAAGTTTCAGACCTGAACCGTGTTAAATTAGTCTGTAATCGCTTCCATAAAAAAATCCGCAGATGATTTACTCAAATCTGATTAATCCAAGATTTTTAATCGTGGCCGGTTTTGGCACTGTCGAGGTCACGGAAATTTAATCGACCGTGAATTCATCCAGTGCCATTGTAAGCCAGATTAACTGGAAGTTAGCCGATAATAATAAGTATATATAATAATACTAAATAATTAAGTAATAATACTAAATATTTGAATAATTTAATTTAGGAAAATAGACCAGTTGATTCGTGTCCTTGAGCAATTCCTAAAACCAGTCAAGCAAAAGTTGTAATCTTGGGTTAGCAGGACAAAGTTGGGGTAGTCATTTTTTTACGTAACGATATTACCGAATCTCTGATTATAAATTCTTATTTATTGTTTGACAAAGTTAGTCCTTGTTCCTGTCTTAAGGACACACATGAACCAGAAGTACGATTATCTTGAATCGGTTCTCTAAGGTAAACCAAGAATTTCTGGATGTCAGAAAGTGGGTGATCAGAGAAGTAAAAGAAGATGCCTAAGTCCTACTTCTAAGCCAAACCTGAAAATGTGAAACCGTCCAACTGTCATACAAACATCACCCACTTTCTAATAATTCAAAAATTTCTGAACCCTGAGGCGAATCGATACTCGTGATTTCATCAAAAAAACGTAAGGGAAGCATAAAGAGTGTATACTGCGAGTAGTTCCAAAATTCACACCGCCTGTTTATATATATTGCCTTTATTTGAGTTTTTTACTTCATCAAAAAGATTAAAAACTATTAAAATGACTGTTGAATTTTTCCGTACCAAAAATATAGAAAACAATTGTAATGCCGGTGTGAATTCCTGCCTTATAGGCACCAAATGAATTAAATTAATTTACTCGTTCTGTCATTCTACCTAAAAAGCACACAACGGAAAAGAAACTACATTCCGATTCAAGAACTATGTACTATGTAGCCAAAATGACTGGAAACATATGAGAAATCAAGCAAATAAAAAACACTGATAACACATAGCATGAAATCCAATTAACGTAAATAGGAAATATTATGAAGAGGACAACGAAAGCAAAAAACACAAAATTAGACAAAAGTATTAAAAAATGAAATACAAAAAACATAATAATAGCGATTGCTACATTTAAACTGATCGAGGTTACGACTAGTCTCAACGTCATAAGATCCGCATTCCATGTTTAGGCTTAGGCGTAGGTTAGTAGCTTAACGGTGGACTGCACCAAATCGGATTAACTTAAGTCTGAGCTGGAGCTAATCTCCAGTTAAATCTATTTAGTTAAATTCCAGCTAAATCGCAGTTAAACCTCAGTTTTCAACTAAATCTTAAGCGCTAACTGTGATAATCTTCACTGGTGCAGCGGACTTAAACCGATTTAAAGTATGTACTTAAGCCTGAGCTAAATCGATTAAGCTAATCGTCAGTTAATCCGATTTGGTGCAGTCCACTGTAAAGGTACTAAACTAAATATGTATGTAGTTCCATGTTTAGGAAAATGTATTTGTTGGACTAAACTAGTTAAATGAAATGAGTTGCTTAGTTTTAGACCGAACCTAGCCCTGAACTGTCACACACTCGACTTTTATTCTTAGAAATAATAACGAGCTAAAAACTTCAGGTCTATTTAGACATGAGGTCTAGTAAGACGTTTTATAGCATGATTTTCAAGCCTAGGGCGACTGAAATAAATTCGTTTAATCCTAAAATAGAATGGACGTCGATTAAATTGACGAATAGACATATGACTCTGTGAAGTGGTATCGATTAGAATTCTAACGCTCTTTTTACGTTAGTAAGGCTTGATAAGAAACAAACAGTATGAACAAACAACTGAAAATAAGGTTTGAGGTGCAGAAATAATAGATAAGTTCAACTAATCAATCAGTCAGGTAGGTACCTATGTATTTGTTCTGCCTAGAGAGAATCGGGCCTAAAGCCCGGTTCATATTTGCCCTTAAGGACGTAAGGACTAGGACAAGGACAATCTCGGTCAGATGCTGTGAAGAAAGCTTTTGGCTAATTCTATGTAAACAATCTGGTTGTGAGCCAGACTTTCTTCACGAAAGGTTCAACTCATTTTGCGTCGCAGTTTGCTTAGTGACAAAGCGATGTTGACATGGACGAGTATGAACCGGGTTTTAGTCAACAAAAATAGTTTATTTCTCAGGGAACTAAAAACAAAATTGACAATTGACGTTTATGACAAACCACGTTACATGCAAAAAAAGCTGACTTCCATTGTTCGTTACAAACCTGAGTGAGTCTGTCTGTCTGTACCCAGCTGGCACTTTAGAGTCGATTTATTTCTGCAACCGTTATCATTTAGCCCGTAAATTTATAAAAAATTATGACATATCCGTAAACTTTGGGCCTATTCCTTTACCGGATTAAAGGGTTAATTATGATCGGACTAAACGGTTTAAAAATTATGCTTAAAAGTGTCATTCCAAAACCTCCGGATTAAACAGACTTAACTTTTAGTGCGCTGCTTTTTAGTCGGACTAAACGGACTTAACTATGCACGCTACTGTTAAGCGTGCATGTTAAATCCGTTTAGTCCAGTGGTAGTTTTGGAATGGAGTCAGACTAAAATTAAGCCGCTGACTTATTTTAACTCTTTTAGTCCGTTTAGTCCGATTTGTCATTCCAAAACCTCGGACTAAAATAAGTCCAGTCCGTTTAATCCGGTAAAGGAATTGGACCTTAGATACACGAAAGTCCATCAAGTCGATGCTTCACTGCAGCTGACTGAAATTTTTTCTTGTTCCTGCACCTATGTTGTGAAGGACAAGTATGAACCGGGCTTAAGAGTGTCTGTTCGTCCATAAGCGACTGCTTTTCACTGTTCTGTTGTAAATGAGAAATAGGGACATATGTAGGTGCATGAAATAAAATAGAAATGAACATAAAATAACGGTAACATGTCGTGTTGCGTAGCAGACGTGTGAGAAAAACGTTCTACGAACACCAAAATCAAGCTGCTAAGCTGAATTTGTTAGAACTTTTGCAAAACTTTTTTTGTACTTTTGTAGGAATTTTTGTACGCACGTACACCTGACTACTGACTAGTACTTCTTTTATTTGATTGGCTGATTCCTTACAGACACGGACAAATGTTGAACTAAACTCTCATTGGCTTCCGGACATCCGGACAAGTTCTTACAGACAATCGGTTCCGGACAAGTATGAATCAAATTATTCGTACGGACACGGACATGGACTCGGACACGGACAGCCCTTACGGACAACTATAAACCGGGCTGAAGTCTTGACCCAGGCTAGAGGAACCAAGTACATATAAAATAGTACGACAGTTTTTAACCATAAAAAGATAGAAAAAACTCTCAAGTTGCATGACGACACAAAAAATACAGAAAAAGTAAAATAAACAAAAAATCGGTTTTATAAACAGTGAGATTGTAATTGTAAGTGACAATAGCCAGAGCGAACTGTACTGTGCGACTGTACTCAGTAAACCTCACAGAGTCATCCATTTTCCTTTCAATGTACGGATTTTAATTCCCCATCCCGCCATTGTTCGATGCCAAGCCTAAGCCAGCGTAACCACACAGGAGGGACCGTTCACATTTGTAAAAAAAACATTTTTTTATTTAAATATTTATAATGATAATCGAATCTCTTAATAGTCTTAGACAAAAATTTTCATATGTGGTTTATGAATAATTTTCATTATATGTTATTAATTTTAGTTTTGGATGCCCTGTTTAAGCGCGTTTTCGAACTGAGGGTAGTGTGTGTGTATTGGCCTCAAAATTAGGCATCCACATATAAATTTTATAATAATAATATTTCAAAATCCCTGTAGGTAATTGCAAAAACCGGTTTCCGACTTGACAGCGCGACTGACTATGAAATTCGTAGGGAGACCACTCGAATACAAAAATATATGCATTTTAAAAATAGAGGAAAAAATGATTTCACTATTTTTGTAGGTAATATAACGCCGGTCAGCCATGACGAAATTATGGTTTTTTCGATTTTTAATTTGTTAATTTGGATTTTATTTACTCTTTTTTGCTTTTTTAGAGTCCTAATACGAGAACAATAAAAAACAATTTTTGAGTCCCATTTAAACTGAAATCTTTCGGTTTTGAAGTTAACATGAAATGAACAATATAAATTGGAAAATACAGTATATTTTTTTAAATATGAAATTTATTGTTTTTTCGTGACACCTCTCCCCCTTTGTGAAAATTGTTTCCTAAAAATGTGATAAATGCAGAACTAACGGAAGAGTCTAATTTGAGTAGAAAGAATGAAAATACATAAAACTACCGGAAATTTAGAGTTGCGGAAAATTATTGTGGCGGGAAAAGTCGCTCAACTGCAATAAATCTTTCCTCATTTTGGAACATTTTCAGCACCCCCATTAGAAAGGAATGTTTTGGGTTGATGACTGCAACATCGACTATGTCATCGTTCACTGCTACTAGAGCGCGGCGCGTGAGGATGCAGTGACGATTGTATTACAAGAGTTCATAGTAGCAAGAGTACATAGGTTAGCTACGTCTCAATTTATAGAAGACTCTCCTCACAGTGAGACACTGTTAGTACTCTTGATAATAAAATCTTCTATATATGTATATTTATACATATTACATAGAGTGAGACCATTGAGTTTGAGACCCTTGTAGGTATGAACTCTTGATAATCAAAAGCAAGAGTATCAATGGGTCACTCAGTGTTTGTGCCCGGCCGAAATTTTGGGCAGCCGGCCGGCCAGACAGTCGCTGGCCGCCTCCGGCCGGGCAAAATTGGCAGGTCGATCAAAAAAGCTACCGGTCGGCCACATTCGACTGATCGAGTATAGACTATCGACTAAATTATGCCGGCATAACAGTGTGACAGGCTAAATTAAGCCGATATGACACTCTGGATTTGAATGAATTTGTTTTTCCAAAACTTCTGCTGTGCTGGCCGGCGGCTTACGAGGCCGTTCACAAACACTAAGAAGAGTCTTATTGCAGTAGATAGACACTGATACGTACTCACTCTTGATAATAAGGAAGAGCATGACACTCTTGCCTATACGGGGCTACCCCTTCAAAATCAAGAGATGTCATAATTTCAAGCAAAATAGACACTCTTGTATCACAGTCTATTTACGGTTAAACGGACACCCTTACGTACGGACAAGTATGCAGTATGAATAGACTGGACCTAAAGTATGTTTAAGAACCGCTGATTTATCTACCAATGAAATGATTCTTAGCAGAATTTTGTTCAAAAAGGGATACACAATCGACCTAATATTGTACCTAGTTACAAAAAAGGTAAGATAGGTTAGTTTTATTACGGACAAACAGATATCCTTACGGACAAGTACATAGGTAGGTACTAACGGCGCCTAAACTGACCAGAACATCCAAGACAAACATCGATGGTTAAATTATACGGAGAACTTCAAAAATATACACGAAATAATGAAAAATGTGGCCGACATTGAATTCAGACTAATTTTGCAACACTGACATTTCAAATTAGAACAACAGCAACATTATGAGCCCGCCAAATTTGCAAACTGTATTGCGGCTGCCCCCATTGTGCATCTGTCATTGTGAAATCGCATCTGTTGAACGGGAATACTACGTTTTAATAGCAAGATTGTATCGGCACTGTCACACATGTCTCCGGTTAGAATTCTGAAAAGATGATGACCCCCTAATAGCAATTGTTCAAGGTTATGAACTGGGGGCGGTTCTGCATTTGTTGTTTCACAAACATGCAGTAAATATGGGTTTGATTCCAAAGGAGAGTAAAACCAAAACGTACGAGACTACCTACCTAAAAGTCCGTGACTCAGCCACCCCCTATTGCTCCAACCAGCCCTGAGAAGTGATATTACACCACTTGAGTTCACAAAGGACCATATGACAGCAATTAGACACAAAAGGCTCTTTATTAGGAGCTTTAACATTAGTCACTGACACGCGCCAGCATTGAACATGATGAGTCACTCCGGTGAATGTATATAGGTAGCCAATTTAGCCAGCAATTATATATCTTGGCACTTCAGCTTAGGGTCGATTCATATATACTCGCAGCCGTGATGACCGTTCAGCCGGCAAAAAAGAAGCTCCTGGACCTGAACATTTTGGTCATGTATTTTTTCCGAACTCTGACTTAATTATGTATAGGTATCCACTGATGACTATTTAGTACTACCTTAGTACCTTGTACCTACGTCAACCAAAACTTTTCCCAGAAAATTTTATTGCAACATAGTTTAACAAACACATGTAAGTAAACAAGAGCAATTAAGCATTAAGCAGTAAAATTATAAAAAACAAACTAGGAAGTAAGAAAAACAAATTCAAAACAACCCACATAATAGTCAACACTGAGCTTGAAACGAGTCAATAGTCCATTTACCAAATAGTGTTGAGGAAAAAACTATGTAGTTACGAAAAGTGAAAAATAGTTAACCAAAAAAAGCAATTAGTCGCGGCCCAGCTACGGAGCAAAAAACCAACCAATAAGCCAAATCTCGCGTTTTATTCTTGGCTTGGTGCGTATAGTCCATGGCTAATTCTGGTTAACTCAAATCATTACACCTGATACCAACAATAACACTGTAGAATGGGTCAATGTAAAAAAATTATAAAAACAACATGAAAGTAAACATTGATACAATACAGCACATATAATGAATTATGATTATTCAACTTCATGATATTAAGTGCTCAACATCATAATGCTACTTATTAAGAACTTTCTTTTCAGCAGCAAACTTTACCACCTTATACTCAAAATACACTCATGTTCGACTAAAGCCTAGTTCATAGTAGGGTTGTTTCAATTATTTCAATTAATCATTGAAACCCACTTTCAATTTCAATTTCAATATCAATTTTTAATTGATATTGAAATTAAAAATAATTAGCCTAAAAATTGATAATGGTATTGAAATTGAAAATAATTTGGTCAAAAATTGATAATGGTATTGAAATTGAAAATATTTTAATTGAAATTGAAATTGAAACTATACTTTCAATTTCAATATCAATTATGCTGGGCTGGTTGACTTCACAGCATGTCTGATGCTGGAACGAAGTCTTGTCTGTATGCCTTTTTGTGCATGTAGCATGTGTCGGTGAACAGCCATGATTGAAACGTAATTGATATTGAAATTGTCTAATTTCAATTAGTATTTTCAATTGAGCGTACGTCTCTTTATTATCAGCTTGAACTTTTGTTATTGTAGGGGCAAAGAGCCATTTATGATCAAGTCGCAATTATGAATAACTGAAAATTTGATTGGCTAGATCTCGGGCCACGTGACAGATTGACGTATGAAAAACGTATCAAAATGAAGCTTGATGTTTGGGCAACCAATGACAAAAATAATGTTTCAGTCACGCTTACGTATCCGGAAAAATTTTGGATCAGGTGCATCCAATCAAAATTTCCCAAAAACTTTGTTAAGAAAAGGACCATCTCAAGTTCGTTTGTCAGCTCAGATAAACTGATGCAGACTATTTTGAGTAAAAACTTTTGCATCAGCGAAATCAACTGTTTTTCTTCTTTACAAACAAGTCAGGTGAATAATTTAAAATAAAAATAAACATAAAAAATTAAAATTTAAAAAAAATAACTAATAACTAGTGATGTGGATCGAATCGGCTGTGAAATTTTGGATCGGCGATTCGGCGATCGTTGGTATAACTTTTGAGTATTAAGTACCGTGGTGCGTGCCTGGTGCGTGTAATTTCGCGCTTTTTTGTGTTTATAGAGAAACAGTTATCATAATATTACTTATTAAAAAAGCCTCAGCAGTTACGCTAAAAAAATTGAAAAATAATTAAAATTGAAAATATTTGCAAAATTGAAATTGAATTGAAAATATTTCGAGACAAAAATTGAAATGGCATTAAAATTGAAAATATTTGGGCAAAAAATTGATAATGGTATTGAAATTGAAAATAATTGGGCAAAAAATTGATAATGGTATTGAAATTGAAAATATTTGGGCAAAAAATTGATAATGGTATTGAAATTGAAAATAATTCCATAATTGAAACAACCCTAGTTCATAGTAGTGCGGAAGTGTCCGTAGTTGTCCGTGTCCGTGTCCGGAAAGTTGTCCGTAACATTTGTCCGTGTCCGTCAGCAGCATTAATTCATACTGCTACGGACACTCTACGGACAATGCGTATGCATATAAAATAACACGAACATCTTTGCTGTGCAGCAGACGAGTGTGTTAACGCAAGTTTTAAAAAATCAATAAAAACGTTCAGCAATCATAAAAAGCAAGCTGTTTAGCTGAAATTACGACAAATCTAACATTATTTTACTATGCGCGGAGGAATCACGTGACTATAAAGGCTACAATCTGATTGGCCAATTCCTTACGGAAACGGACAAAAGTTGAACTGAATTCAACTTACCTTCCGGACATCCGGACAGCCCTTACGGACACTCACGGACAATTTCTTACGGGCATCCGGACAACTGTGAATCAAACTACTCTTACGGACACGGACAGCTCTTACGGACAACTATGAACCGGGCTTTAAAATTATTCTCAGTCAAGATATGTACACAAAAAGTCACAAACATAGACAAGCCAAAATACGAGGAAACAGACAAATCCAACTAATCCCCTGAATCCCGTAAATCCAGTTTGGTCCTTATTTCTCAAACTCCATCGAGTCGAGCAATCCTTGGTCGTGGTCTCGTTGCTGGGCGGCGCCGGGCTGAGCTGGCCGACGGAGCAGTTTGATGCGATTGGCCGCGTCCCGGACGATCACGTCTTGACGAATCAAGTCGTTGATGGCGTCCTCAAAGAGCTCGCGACGAATCATCTGCAATATTATTTGCTGTTTCTTTGTTTTTTTTATTGGATTTGTCATTTATTATTTTCTTATCTGCGTCTGCTTTTTTGCTTTTCGCTGTTGATGGTAATCTTGCCAAGTTACCTTTCGGAGTAAATTTATTTATTTATTCATTCATTATGGCCATATATATATGTAAGAGGGGGGAAGGGGGGGACCCCCCCAAAATCGAGATCCGGGGGGGAGGGTCCCCAAAATTCGGGCCAAATTTAGTAAAAATGGCACTATTTTGGAAAAACTTTACAAAATTTTGCTCCACCAAACTTTTGACCCCGTTTTCACTCATCATCAGATACTCTTGATCTGACTCAACCCCCGCCTCCCCTGCACACCTGATCGCTGCCAGTGCGTATTTCCAACAGCAGCAGTTTGTAGGCGACGCCCAGATTGTGCTTGGCCAGCCTTTCCCGGATGACCCCGGCCAGCTCCTGGACCTGGCGTCGGATGGTGCTGCTCAGTCCGCTGGCCAACATCCCGGGGTCCACCAGCCCGGTCACCGGGTCCACGGCCGACTGCTTCAGGGCCTCGCGGTGTAGACTGCAACCACAGGGGCCAGTCATACTTGCTTACAGGCTGTGTACAGTATCATATTTATATCATATTTAAATTATATTGCAGTAGCAGTACTTAGAGGCTGTACACTGTACAGTATTATTTAAATTATTTTGCGGTATCAAAACAATAGTACTTAAAGGCTGCAGTCTGCACAGCATCATATTGATATCATATTTAAATTATGTATTTTGCTGTACCAAAACAACAGTACTTACAGTCCGTTCAGTTGGCAAAATTACGAAATACCTAATCACGCCACGATAACTTCATGAGATCAGATGGTAGCGGGGCGTGATTGTTTCGTAATTTTGCCAGGCGAACGGACATTCGGCTGTAAGAATCGACCCTTAAAATTCGAGGGAGTCGACACACTACCACAACTATTCATAATTACAACGCATTGACCGTTCAGCCGTCAAAATTACGAACAGTATACGCCTAAAGCATGTGGTGTAATTATGTGGAAGTACAGTTGCTTGAATCCTCCGATCCTTACTGCAACTCTACTTTGTAAATAGCATTAAAAACAGCGGCTGAAAACCCACCGATAGGCCTCTTCTACGTCTCTTTCCTCCACATTTTGCTCCAGACGAATTTTGGCGTGGGCTTCGGCCAGTCGAATCAGACTTTCTAGCTGACGGGGATAAGCCGAAATCTGGCCACGATTGCTGCCGCTCTGAAAAAAATGCTTTTTTTAACAAACCGCTATTTCGGCAAAAAATAAAATGAGATGTAAAATGGCTAGCCAGGGTTTCTGAATAAAAATTGTGAGACTCGTGATTTTGAGATGACTGAAAAACGCAACAGGTGAGCCCCCCCACTAGCCCCAAGTAGGCAAACTCAGCCCCAGCCCTACATACATAAATAATAAAACCCAGCCCAGCCGAAGCCAAAAAAAGGGTAAAACCCAGCACCAGCCCCAAAACTAAAAAAAGTTGGAGCTGGGGCTGGATTTTTCCCACACCCGCAAACAATTACAAAAATTGTCATGATAATAAGCAAAAGCCTACGGCACCCAGTGTTCGGATGCGGTCCCCCATCAACCTACTGACTGGGCCCAAACCTGCTTATCTTCGGTGAGCGGACGAGAACCGGAGCGTTCAGGTTGGTATGGCCGTAGACAACAGTAACTACTTTCCTGCCATTTATATACTCATAACTACTAACCATAATACTCACAATTTAGTAAAAAATAAATCTATTTAGTAATAATTAACTCAAAACAGACACAATGTTTATGTTAACTGCTATTTGCACAGAATTTTCTAAGCTCCGCCTACTTTGCTGATGACAAACTTGATTGGCCAAGAATTAATAAACTTGACAGAAACACAGCCGCTGTGAAATTATTATTAAGGGGATATATTTAGCGTGTCTGTAATTACATTTGGATAGTATAAATTGACAGAAAGATGTTCTCTTGCATCAGCAAGTTTGGGGACTGAAGTATATAAAGCTCTTATAATCACTATCCTGTCAGGTCCCGTGTGGTCTAGTGGTTAGGATTTGCGGCTCTCACCCGCACGGCCCGGGTTCGATTCCCGGCACGGGAAAACATTTTTATATTTTTTCGCTTACATTTTTTGATTGACAAACTTTCACATTTTCACAAGGAACATATTCTTCTTTTTAACTTTTTTTCTTAACTTTCAGTTGAACTCGATCCTGTTTTAAGACAACGGCAAGACAAAAACCTCCGTATTTTAGCCGCCACAATAGTATTGCGTTAACTCTCTGAGTGAGCGAGTTATGTGACTCAGTAATGACTAATGTTCTGTCTCAGTAGTCAGTTGCTAATTTCAGTTTCCGTCTAGCAGCCACGAAGCCACACTTTCGTGCGAACTGCGTCAAGTCAAGACGCAACAAAATAGGTTTTGACACGTAATTGCATCACAGCGTCGGTTACACAAGGGTACACTTTCATAATATAATATACACAATGGTACACTTTACGTATACATATCGGTACACATAATATTACAATGGTACACTGTGCGCACTATCATCGTATTGCGGCAATATCCCACCGTATGAATCAGAAACCCAATATATACTGAGACATGACATTGCACGCTTGGCCATACCTTTCTCATTTTGACGTATTTGTCAATGAGCAGCTCCCCAGCCGCTTCGCTGAGTTGTGGATGGACGTTGGCCTTGGCGTAGGCGATGTAGTCACGCAGCAGGGACATGTCCTGAAAATAAACACTCAAGCAATACGGGTTGGCAGATAAGTTAGCCTCTCGTCACTACCATAAGTCCACAAGGACTGTAAACTTTTAAAAAAACGGACCTACATGACAATGAAATTTTTGCTCAAGATATTAAATTATAAAATTTTTGTCCACAACAGTAGAGACTGAAACAGTATTATTTTTCCTGTTCACTAATCGAATAGGTCGCATACAGTAGGTACAGGGATAAAAGTTTTTTGGACCCTACTCGCCCCGATCGACGACAATACTAAAAATTTTGCAGAACTTTCTGAAAATTCGTCATTTTTTAAGTTTTAAACCCAGTTTTGCTCAGATGTTCAAGACACTCCCCACCCCCAGGTCCCTTGTTTAAGGGGGACCCCATCTACTACTTGTACGGTTTGTGCATCGAGCAGGTTACACGTACACCACTGTGTTCATTGATAATTTCCCAATCCTTCAAGAACAAAATTTGGGCAAAAAAAGTCCGTGCACTGACCACAAACTCTTCGTTTTGTTCCTGAGCCGAGCGGTGGTAGAGCGAAACCAAATGACCGGCCAGTTTACGATCGTAGTGCTCGTCTTGTGGGTCCAGCATTAGGAAGATCAGGTCGAAACTAAACACGGCAACACAATGTGACACTATATGCTGCTTTAGTCTTGCCCAGGGCCCGATTTATCGAAGCAAAATGTTCGTCGTTGAAAATGTTCGTCGTTGAAAATTTTGGATTGATCGAAACATTTTTAACGGCGAACATAACACGTAATTATAGGACAAATGTTCGTCGTTGAAAAAACAAATGTTCGTCGTTGAAAAACAAAAATGTTCGTCGTTGAAAAACAAATGTTCGTCGTTGAAAAATTTTCAACGGCGAACATTTCAACGGATGTCTTGAGCTCCGTTGAAATGTTCGTCGTTGAAAATTTTTTCAACGACGAGCTTTTGTCTTTTAGAACATAATAATGTTCTAAAAAGCCAAAGCTCGTCGTTGAAAAATTTTTCAACGACGAACAATTTCAACGACGAACATTTGTTTTTCAACGACGAACATTTTGTTTTTTAACGACGAACATTTGTTTTTCAACGACGAACATTTGCTTTTTCAACGACGAACATTTGTTGTTTCGATAAATCGGGCCCAGGAGGGGATACCCACAATTATAGTAATATCTGGGTTTCACTTAGGAAACAGACCTGCGGGCATTCACGTCGAGGTGTTCAAGTCAATTAAACAAACCTGCTACTTTAGACTATAATGTATCATATTATAAATTATTCCACTATAACAGCATTATCACTACCTATCAGTACACCACGAACCACTAGTAATAAAAAACCCAATGCCACAATGTGCGTCAAAAAACGTCAATGTCCACATACCGTGACAACAGTGTATGCGGCAATTGGACATTTTC
This sequence comes from Trissonchulus sp. WLG1_4, assembly GCA_030248245.1. Classification (NCBI taxonomy): domain Eukaryota; kingdom Metazoa; phylum Nematoda; class Enoplea; order Enoplida; family Ironidae; genus Trissonchulus; species Trissonchulus sp. WLG1_4. Next base: position 15,837 of record JASANF010002425.1, on the reverse strand, counting down.
TATAATGGTCTTGTTGCGATTCCACTCGCTGTCCACCGGATTGGCAGCGGCCAGAATGGAGGCACGCGCATTCAGCTGGCAGATGATACCTGCCTTGGCAATAGACAAAGTTTGCTGCTCCTGAAATAAAGGGATGGGTCATCAGAGAAGAAAAAGAAAATGCCTTTGCCCTTAGCCTAATCTAAGGGCAAATAAAGCAAATCTGACAATGTGCAACCGTCACAACTGTCATACAACGGGCACAAAAGATTTTCCGATCACCCACTTTAAGAATTCCAAATAAGGACCCTTTATTTAGGCAGCCTTAAGGTTTAAGCTCGGTTCATACTTGTCCTAAGGACAAAGGAACAGGAAGGCCAAACTTCGGTCAACTGCTGTGCTGTTATGACAGAAGGGTTTCGGCTAATATTTTGCATACGATCAGGTAGTGACCCATCCTTTTTAATCCAAAAAATTTGTTTATTGGGTCTGAAAGCTTTCGTAAAACTACTTGAGGACACGTTTTGACAAGTTTGACAAGAAAGTTTGACACGACAAACAACGTTTGACAAGAACAAAGAGGAACATAAACTGGGATTTAGGTACTTATTCAGCCAAAACTGGTTCGATTCAAACACTCAGGAGCAGAGAATACTAAAACACTATCGATTCATACTTATAATACAGCCGTATGTCAGTCGGTAGCAATACGGGCCACTGCCAGTCCAGTGTTTTTTTTTGGGCCAATTTGGTGGCCATGGCCACTAAAATTTTTGATTGGCCACTAAAAATTTTGACTTAGTGGCCAAGCTGGCCACTAAATTTTTAAGCTGAAGCAACCAAAATTAAATACGTTTAATCAATACTTTAACCTTTTATAACGGTTTTATCTTAACTATTCGACTGTATACTAACCGAACTTTTAATACCATCACCATGTATGCTAATTTGTCATAATCAAATAAACTTCATTTAGTATGCAGTCGAATGGTTTACAGAAAACTAATCTATATGTACTGTATATGTATGTGTATGTATGTGTTCTATATGTATGTATATGTATAAGTAAGTAATCTAAATCTACTAACCTATGTACAGTACGTATAGTGCTACGTTATCTAATGACTACTTCAATTATATTATATATATATTCGTTTTGTGGACAACATATATAAAAGTAAAACATTTATTTATACGTATGATGTACAGCCCATTATATACAGGTTAAAACTATGTAGACTAGTCAGAAAGAAAGTTAACTTGGACTAAATTAAGCTTCAAAAGAAAATGACTTGAAAAACAAAAGTCTTTAAAACACTAGACTAGAGTTATATATTCAGTTTAAATTTCATCGTCCGACGACACTTCCAAATTATAGTCATCAAAAACTTCTGTTTCCGGCTCAGCCAATGATTCACCTTGTGTCTGGTCGGCCGTAGATCGAGAAAGCCAGCTAGTCAACTGTCGTTGCCCAGGCCCAACGTCAGATCTTTTGCGCATTTTATAATAAATACGAGTTAATTATCTAAAAGCTACAGAAATTTCACCGTTATTACGTATCACGTATGAATGTGTGTATGTATCAATTAAACCTACGTATATACGTATCAGCTATCAGGTTGCTTTGCTTTCATTCCTGCCAAGGCTCTACGAAATTTAGTATGTATATAGAGGGACCCAAAAACAATAAAACAATAGGGGAATGCTCAGCAAAAGCACTTACAAAATTGGCCACCAGAAATTTTGATTGGCCACTAAAAATTTTGGCCTAGTGGCCAGCTGGCCACCAAGAAAAAAATGAAAAAAAACCCCTGGCTGCCACTAATAATGTCTTCCATACGCTAGCTACATGACCGAACGGAGATACAGCTTAGAGCATGAGATGAATCTGAGGAGGGTAGAATTATACATAAAGGCAGTCTAATGTTAACCAGTCTATTAAGGCGTTCTATTTCAGTAAAATTAGAACATCGTAACGAAAAAATTTACACTTTTACATGGGTATGTTAGAATGTTGCCCCTAGACTGCCTTTAGCAAAACTGAGCTGAGAATGCCTTTGCGCATTCATTCCACCCAGACTGACCATGACTTCATGCAAGACGGATCGAGTGGTATCGTTCATTTTGTCGAATTCATCGATGCAGCAAACCCCGTTGTCCGACAGCACCAAAGCACCCCTAAAGAAAAATTATTATTGTAAAAAATATTGAAAAACAGACAGCATGTTCCGTAGAGATAAACAACGGCTTATTCTTGTCCGTGTCCGTTTGTCCGTAAGCATAATTTTTGACTCACTCAAAATTGTTTTCATAGCTTATGACTGGGCCAAAACACACAAACATTAATTATTATTAGGCACATCATTAATATAAATACATCACTAACTAATTATCTAATTCACAAGAGTAAGTTTTTTTGTACTGGCCTACGGACACTCTTTTACGAAACTCCCGCGCACGGAAAAGTATGAACTAGAGTTATAAAACTTTAACTGTACAACAGGGTTGGCAAGTCTCGGGTTTGTTTGCAACCGAGACCGAGACCGAGACCGAGACCAAGCAACCGAGACCACCCAAACGAGACCTACGAGACCGAGACCAGCCCTTGGGGGTCCTTTTTTCAAGTTTCAATTTTAAAAATTTTAAATACTTTGAAATCTGAAAAAATAGTGATTAAGTTACAAAAAGTGACCATCAGTTTAGGTTTATGAGTGTATGACTTGCGAAGTTGCGAGAAACTTAACACTGTAAACGACCGCAAGCATGAGAGTAGGTGATTGACAGCCGGACTATAGGATTATTTTTCCGCAATTCTGTCAACTTTTGGAATGTTTTAAAAGTTTCGCACACCTCTTCGCATACCACAGTGTGTTTTATAGTGCATTGCATACAGGGTTTTTTTTAGTCAAAAATGGCGTCATTTGCAGAAATGAAACTTAAAAATGACGTTCAGAAAATAAAAATGACGAAGCTTTGATGAAAGGTTTTGAGCAAATATTGACGCTGATTTGACCAAATTCGGCCTAAAAATTGAAAAAATCTCCTATTTTTTCTGGGGGCTGCCGCCCCCAGACCAATGCAACTTGGTGGCTTACTCGTCTTCGTTATTAATTTTCATCAAAGCCTCTGCGTGTGTACTCAGCTTGTATTGGAATTACCAATGTTCTGCTAAAATAGACACCCAAGATAAAAAGGGTTTTTAGCTAAAAAATTAGACCTGCGCGCCGTGACGCTCTTTCATTCTTTGCCTCCGGCGTGACAACCCTTTGAATTGTGCCCCCTCAATCCCCTGGGAGTGGGACTAAATTTTAGTTGGGAGTAGAGTCTTCCCTTCTCATATACCGAACTACATAGTTCTGACTAGTGCGTCTAGTTGAACTTTCACAGATTTATTTTTGATTTTTTGCTAAACTCATACTAATTGGAAATTACAGTTAAGTATGTGAAGCCACCGATTGGCATAACAAAGTTGACCAGCCAAACACTAAAGATTAAAGAATAAAATATAATAATAATCACAGTTCACACAGACAGACTTGAAAGGAAATATTAAATAAGAAACCTAATCATAAACATACATTTTTGTGGGTGTACTGTGTTTACTGATAAACTAAACAACCACGGTAAAGCTGTTTTCGGAAAAAAAATCGACAGAATCTCACTGTTTGATGTGAAATTTTGGTGAAATAAAAACTTCCGAAAAAAATTTTCTGCCAAAAATATAAACCAAAGGGGGGACCACAGGAAAATTTTTCACAGATTTGAAAAACCGAGACCGGGTACAAACCGAGACTTTTCGACTACCGAGACCGAGACCGAGACCGAGACCGAGACTGGGCTAGTCTCGGGTTTTGACCGAGACCGAGACCAAGACCGAGACCGAGACTTCCATCCCTAGTGCCTAGGTTTTTTCAGATACTTGATGCTTTGACATGCGTTGAGAGGTTGCGGCTTAAGAAATTCAATTAAACTGCCACCCAATTCGCGCTTCGTAACGTTGCTGAAACCAGCAAATTTTTAGTTACAAATCATATACGAAGTTAGCAGTTAGCACTGTTTGGTAAATGATGGTCAGTATTTCTATATACTGTTTAACATTATGCTTGAGTGGTTCCACATACAAATGCAATATCGCTAAGTCAGACAACCCATTCTATGTAGCTCAAACTTTAATTAATAGCTGGATGTACAAAGTTTAATCTTGAAGTTAGTTTGCCCGTGAACTGACATTCTTCTGCAGCAGACAGTTTTGACCAATCCATGCTTGGCATTCTATTTGGAATCTTAAATAGTAAAACAAATCTTCGTGATCGTAAAAAATTTTGAAAACTTCTAGCCTCATCTGAAATACCGAGACCACCCTATGGCAGGTCTCGGTTTTCCTACCGAGAGCGAGACCGAGACCGAAACCAGCCTAGTCTCGGGTTTTTTACGAGACCGAGACCGAGACTGCCAACCCTGCTGTACAACAAGTTCCGTTCTTTCATTAAGTCAGATTATTGTGAAGTATTAAGTCCTAAAAAAGTTAAACAAAATAACCACTAATACTACTCCATCCGCTATTGCTACATTATTAAGCTAAAAACCAGTGAAAAACAGTATCAAAACCCTCGTACGTTTGCAGCACGAGCTGTTTCGTGTCAGCGTCCTTGATGAGGTAGGCGGTGAGACCGACCGCCGAGGAACCCTTGCCCGAGGTGTACTGACCGCGCGGCACCAGCCCGTGTACGTACTGCAGCAGCTGGGATTTGCTCGTGCCCGGGTCGCCGCACAGAAGGATGTTCATTTCAGAGCTGGCAATAATGCAGAGCGCATTTAAACACTATTATTTTCAATTTCAATACCATTATCAATTTTTGGCCTAATCATTTTCCATTTCTGTAGTGTACCATTATCATCTTTTTACTCTCAAGATTTGCAATTTCTGTTACAATTATAAAGTTTTTGGCTTGGCAAAAATATCTTCAATTTCAATGTCAAATTGATATGGAAATAATTGTAAGCAGGGTTTTAATGATTGAAACAACCATAATGACGAATAATTGAAAATTGTAGCCCTGGGGCCTAATACTCTGCTCCAACACAATGCGCGGGAAAAAATCTAGGCATAAAAAATGCGTGCTACCGAAATTTTCCGCGCCCAGCGTTGGCAAAGTCTTTTCGCGTGCCGCCAAAAAGCAAGCAGAGAATTCCCTTCTTGATATCCTCATGTTCATAAATGCTTGGGGCTAAAATTATTGTACATAACAATATCACACTATAAACTAAATAGTTGTATTTATTACATACATAATTTATCACAATTATACTAATATTAAAAGTATTAAACCAATAAAAATCATACAGACATTGTGTAATCATTCGTCAAACACCAGTCGAGTACGTGCATATCATTGATTTATATGATGTATCAAAAATACTATTATACTGTATGTAAAAATACTATCAATAAAAATAGACTACTAAGTCTATTTTGCATAAAAGTAGTTTTTGAATGCCGCTACGTAGATGTATTTTGTGTATTTAGCGAACTGTGGATTGTGGAAATCGAAAGAAAGTATTAAGTCTTAGATCTTACGAAAGGGCAAGCTGTCACCGCGTATCTTGATAAAAAAGGTCCCCAGAAAATCAGGGCAAGCCGATATTATGATCAAATCGAAGCCGAAAAATTAACAATCCTTAAAAAACAGCTTTTAAGAGTATACTTCTTAGCATATTGCATAATTATTATAAAAAAGAGTAATTTATACTAATTCAAAAATAATTCAAAATTTACCAAGAGCATGCGCCAAGCGTTCGTAAACATCTGGTTTGGATGCCAGTGTTTCAATCTGAGCCACTCGTTCCGCTGACAGACTCGTGCTGAAATTACAAAATTAGATTAAGAGATTTCACTTACTTTTTTTATTCTTTAAAACTCGGTTCATACTTTGTCCTTTTGTTCCTAAGCAATTCCAAGAAATCTGAGCAAACGAGAGCATTTTTGGCATGAACAATGTGACAGTGAAGACTAGTGTTTGCAAAAAAATTAGCTACAACCAAGATTCGGTCACTTTATCATAGCAGCTACCCAAACACAAAACTTGTCTTTGTCCCTGTCTTTGTCCCTGTGTTCTTAAGCTCGGTACGTCCTTGTGCTTGTCCCTCCCTATATCGCTTTGTCCCTAAGCTATTTCAGAAACACTGCATAGCAAAATATACCAACTTTTTGAGGTCTAGACCGAATACAAATAATTAGCTCAAACGCATTATTAGGAAATTGTTAACAGCAGCTGAACGAAATTTGTCCAGTATGAACCGGACAAGTATGAACCGGGCTTTAAGGATATATAAAGCTTATAAGGACACGGGTAAATGCCAGTCATTCCGTTCAGCTGGAGTGAAGGACAACTGATACAACAATAATTGCTAAATTTCAAGTATACGAACCGAACTCGTTAGTTAACTCACCCGTATCACTACAGCACTACAGCTAGCTACTACAAATCTGAATGCCAAATCAAACAAGTCTACAAATACAACAAAAACAAACAAAAACAAATCTACAAGTCTGGCTAATAAACCAACCCGTCCTGTTGCTCATGCAGTCGGTGTATGTCCATCTTGCGGAAATGGACCACGTCCAAGTAGGTCCGGTAGACGCAGCGGACTGTGCGCTGACGCGGGCTGACGCGGACCGGAATGGCACGGTAGACGCCCGTCACTGAGACTCTGAAATCACAAACCATTGGTGATTTGCCTGTGTCAAGTATGACGAAGTACATAACTCTAGCTGCATCACCAAGTGCAATACACTCAATCATACATGTAACGGGGTCAAAATTGTGACGGGGCCTCGGTGACCAAAGTTAAGGAAACTCTAGTTTTTGAAAAACTGCCATATTTACCCAAATTGTTAGGACCCTCTCCCCGGCCGTTTCTGTGACTGAAGTCCCCCCACTCCCCCAGCATACGACTCAATCTTTTGAACCTATGCGTAGGGTTGGGAAATTTCCGGGAATTAGCTTCGGCCGGAAATTTCCAGAGAGACGGAAATTTGACTTTTGAGGAAATTTACCCGGATTTTACCCAGTGGGGGCTTGGGCTGCATTTTACCCAGTTGGGGCTGGATTCTAACCCAGTTGGGGCTGGGACTGGATCTTACCCAGTTGGGGTTGGGGCTGGATTTTATCCAGTTGGGGCTGGGGCTGGATTTTACCCAGTTGGGGCTGGGGCTGGATCTTACCCAGTTGGGGCTGGGGCTGGGGCTGGGTTTTACCCAGTTGGGGCTGGGGCTGGGTTTTACCCAACCTGGAACTGGATTTTACCCACTGTTACATTTGGGGCTGGGGCTGGGTTTTACCCACTTGGGGCTGGGGCTGGGGCTGGATTTTACCCAGACCCGACTTTTACCCTGGGGATGGAAATTACCTATGTGGGGCCGGGGCTGTGTTTTTTAATTGGGTTCAATTGGGTCTGAGGCTGGATATTACCCGAACGCTAAAATAAAAAAATAAAAACCAAAAAATGTTTTCCCGTGCCGGGAATCGAACCCGGGCCGTGCGGGTGAAAGCCGCAAATCCTAACCACTAGACCACACGGGACCTGACAACAACTGAATACAACAGCTTTATATACGCGACTCTTACACAGCATTGGCCATATAAATATAAAGAAAACTCTAGACGACTAATATTTGACCGTACAACTTCACTATAAATGTTTGTAACAGTAGTGAAGTGCACATATTTTTCATTATAGCCAATCAAAAAAAGTAGGCGGAGCGAATGGTTGACAAGGTTTTAACTATCCTAATTGTAAATAATTTGTTCAAAGCGTCAGTTTTGTGTTGAATAATGTATTTAATAAGTAATATTCTATCAATGTTCTGGCGTAAATTCAATTATTTCTTAAATTATTGACTTTTATAAACTGAGCCAATAGCACAGATGTTGTCTACGGCCATACCAACCTGAACGCTCCGGTTCTCGTCCGCTCACCGAAGATAAGCAGGTTTGGGCCCAGTCAGTAGGTTGATGGGGGACCGCATCCGAACACTGGGTGCCGTAGGCTTTTGCTTTTTATCATGACAACGTTTTCAATTGTTTTCGGGTGTGGGTAAAATCCAGCGATAGCACCCAACCTTGTTTAATTTAGAATTAAGTCCTAAACTGGCCTTACTGAAAAAGTTTTTGCTCAAAACACCAACCTGTTAATTTAGAATTAAGTCCTAAACTGGCCTTACTGAAAAAGTTTTTGCTAAAATTTTGAAATTATAAAAAACATTCTGCGGGCTTCACTTGAAAAATTTTAATCCCATTTGGGGCTGGGAATGGTTTTACGTTTGCCCTTTTGGGGCTTGGGTTAGAGCTGTGACCGGGTTTTATTCATTTGGGGCTGTGTGAGGCTGGGGCTGGAGTTTCAATTTGCTCACTTGGGGCTGGGGGCCTGAAGCTGGGTTTTACGTTGGCTCAGTTTAAATTTGACAGAGCCATAGCATTTTGCATCTTTTTGGTTTTTATTATGACAATGTTTTTGTTTTAGGGTCTGGGTAAAATCCAGCCCCAGCAGAGCCCAAACTTTGTTTGGTTTAAAATTTAAATAAATGATTGGAGTAAAATTAGTCCTAGCTACAATGTGCGTGAGGAGGTTCAGTGAGTGGATGTTCACCCCCCTCCCTTCTAGACGTGGCTCACGAAGCCAACCCCGCCCCCCCCGCAGAATGTCTACACGTGGCTTACAAAACCAAAAAAAAACATAGGACAAAGTTACGCCGGAACTACCCGCCCGGGAGGTTCACAGTAATATAACCCCCCCATAATTTCCTGCCTGTCCACCTACAACCCAAGCTACAGACGGTACGCAGATTTAGTCCGAACTGGTACAACCAACGAAAACTGGTACAAGACAAGCTAGTTCACACTAGCGAACGACCGGAGGTAAAATTTTGCCGGAGCCGGAGCCGGAGCTGGATATAAAATGCCGGAGCCGGAGCCGGAGCCGGAGGCAGTGTTTTACAAAAAAATTCAATTAGTAAAAAATGTTGACAATTGTGAAAAAATTTTCAAGTTTTTTTCGAAACAGCATTTTATAGTGTTTCAACAGTCACGCCCCATTTCTATACATATGTCTTTACACACTCATACGACCACTGGCCACTGGCTGGTCCTGTTGTTGGTGATCTCACAAAAAATTTTCATCAACATTGATAAAAAGTCAAAAATTTGGTCAAATTGACCAGTATGGCATTTTGACTGCGGTGCCAAGGGCAAGTGTCAGGAGTCAGAGGGTGCTGGATGTTCAGGCCTTCAGGGTGTCCAGGCCTTCAGGGTGTCCGTCTGAACCTCCCCCTTTTAGTCAAATCTTGCAAAATTGTCAAGAATATATATACGTATATAAGAATATCACCCAAAAAATAGACAAATATGGAAAAGATTGCACTTTGTAGAAGATACGACGCCGTAAATGTCTGTAGCTTCCGGGGATTACCGCCCCCCCCCCCCCCGACCCCTGTAATTTAGGCGTATATCAGCCACGTTGTAACCAGGAAAAAATCTTTAGGGGGAATGACTTTTCCATTTTTTGTAATGGGTGAAAATTAACTTTTTGCTATTTTAACACAAAAATTTGCGAAATAACAGCACATGCACATGCAAACATATTTGACCGGCCGAAAACATCAGAGCTAAAACTCAAGTTCAAATCACTAAGTCACATAGTTACAAGCTTATAGGGGTCTGGGTGCGGCAGCATGAGTGTGAGAAACTTTTGATTTTTAGGCCGAGTTTAGTCAATTGGAGACGTAAAAATACAGAGTGCTAGAGAGAGAGGGGTAGTCATCTCCATCACAACTGGCAGTAATATAAGTACTGTAATCGACTAACCGCTTCGTTAATCTTGCGATTCTTTCTCAAAATTTGAACATTTGGCCAAAGTTTGAACAATGAAAATTCTCCGGCTCCGGCACTTTTTTTGCCGGAGCCGGAGGCTCAAATCCGGCCGGAGCCGGAGCCGGAGCCCCCGGTCGATCGCTAGTTCACACCCCAAAACATGTAAATCTTCGTTTCACTTCTTGGTTTATTTTATATATTTACCAAAATTTCAAACTGTCAAGTAAAGCGTTCAAGCAAGATGAGATGTCTGTAAAATCAAAATCCAGCCCTGGCCCCAAGTGAGCCTATATACACGGGGTCTCGGTCAGGGGGGCTTGTCCCAATGGGTCAAATCTAGCGGGGGCACGCCCCCCCCCAGACGCCCCATGTACATCTGAGCAAGCGAGTAACTTCCAGACCCTCCCTGGCATATTTTTAGTGGGGAGGGGGGCTGGGGGGGGGGAGCGCCCCCCATTTGGTCCGGAGCCCCGCCCCCTTTGGTCGCGCCCCCCTCCCATTTCAGATGGGGTGCCCCCCCCACAGCCCAAAATTTTTTCCGGAAGGACGTTTTAGCGACTTTTTAGCTGTAACCATGTCGTGTTCGTCAGGTTTTTGGGTCCTTTTTTGCTAAATTTAGTATTAGTGTAGCTAATAATAACGTGTGAAAACGTAACATTTAACGTATAATAACCAATTTTTTGTGTGAAAATAGTGTTTTATCGTGAATTTGGTGCGCCCCCATTTTCGTTGACGACCCCCCCAACCATGGGGGGGGGGGGCTGAACCCCCCCATCCATGGGGGGAGGCTACCCCCCCATCCCGCCCCGCCCTCATAAATATTTAACTAAAAAAATGCCAGCCAACTCCGGATGGAAACAACCCAGCCCCACCCTTAGATAGATAAAACCCAGCTACGGATGGGTAAAACACAGCCCCGGATGTGTTAAACCGACTACCGAACCAAGTCCCACCCAACAACAAACAGTATATAAAACCTTGCAGCCCCGACCCCAACCGGATTTCACCAACACCCTAAATGAGATTGCAAAATGAGTTTGATCTATTGCAGCAAAAGCCTACGGCACAAAGTGTTCGGATGCGGTCCCCCATCAACCTACTGACTGGGCCCAAACCTGCTTATCTTCGGTGAGCGGACGAGAACCGGAGCGTTCAGGTTGGTATGGCCGTAGACGACAATAACTACTTCCCTTCCTTTTCTATACCTTTAACATTTAGCCATACCTAATATTATATTGTTAAAAATTAGTCTAAAAGTGAATAATAATTCACGAAAAAACCTCCAACTTTTTCTATATAACAACTACGGTTTTATGAAAGTTTCAAATTACTAGGCTCCGCCTGCATTTGCGGAAGACAATATTTGATTGGCCAACAAACTCACGTGAAAACGACAAGGCCACATCAGAAAAGTAGCGTAGTAATGTCAGACAACTGTGGAGACAATTCCGCCGTTAAACACAAAGGCTTGTTCACGTGACGTCTTCAAATCAAAATTGACATTGTTGAATTGAATAAATAATGTTTTTAACGCGTATCATTATTCTAGTGTATAATTGAATGATTTCTTAAATTATTTGCTTTATAAACTCAGCCAACAGCACAACTGTTGTCTACGGCCATACCAACCTGAACGCTCCGGTTCTCGTCCGCTCACCGAAGATAAGCAGGTTTGGGCCCAGTCAGTAGGTTGATGGGGGACCGCATCCGAACACTGGGTGCCGTAGGCTTTTGCTTTTTATCATGACAACGTTTTCAATTGTTTTCGGGTGTGGGTAAAATCCAGCGATAGCACCCAACCTTGTTTAATTTAGAATTAAGTCCTAAACTGGCCTTACTGAAAAAGTTTTTGCTAAAATTTTGAAATTATAAAATAACATTCTGCGGGCTTCACTTGAAAAATTTTAATCCCATTTGGGGCTGGGAATGGTTTTACGTTTGCTCTTTTGGGGCTTGGGTTAGAGCTGTGACCGGGTTTTATTCATTTGGGGCTGTGTGAGGCTGGGGCTGGAGTTTCAATTTGCTCACTTGGGGCTGGGGGCCTGAAGCTGGGTTTTACGTTGGCTCAGTTTAAATTTGACAGAGCCATAGCATTTTGCATCTTTTTGGTTTTTATTATGACAATGTTTTTGTTTTAGGGTCTGGGTAAAATCCAGCCCCAGCAGAGCCCAAACTTTGTTTGGTTTAAAATTTAAATAAATGATTGGAGTAAAATTAGTCCTAGCTACAATGTGCGTGAGGAGGTTCAGTGAGGGGATGTTCACCCCCCTCCCTTCTAGACGTGGCTCACGAAGCCAACCCCGCCCCCCGCAGAATGTCTACACGTGGCTTACAAAACAAAAAAAAAACATAGGACAAAGTTACGCCGGAACTACCCGCCCGGGAGGTTCACAGTAATATAACCCCCCATAATTTCCTGCCTGTCCACCTACAACCCAAGCTACAGACGGTACGTAGATTTAGTCCGAACTGGTACAACCAACGAAAACTGGTACAAGACAAGCTAGTTCACACTAGCGAACGACCGGAGGTAAAATTTTGCCGGAGCCGGAGCCGGAGCTGGATATAAAATGCCGGAGCCGGAGCCGGAGGCAGTGTTTTACAAAAAAAATTCAATTAGTAAAAAATGTTGACAATTGTGAAAAAATTTTCAAGTTTTTTTCGAAACAGCATTTTTTAGTGTTTCAACAGTCATGCCCCATTTCTATACATATGTCTTTACACACTCATACGACCACTGGCCACTGACTGGTCCTGTTTTTGGTGATCTCACAAAAACTTTTCATCAACATTGATAAAAAGTCAAAAATTTGGTCAAATTGACCAGTATGGCATTTTGACTGCGGTGCCAAGGGCAAGTGTCAGGAGTCAGAGGGTGCTGGTTGTTCAGGCCTTCAGGGTGTCCAGGCCTTCAGGGTGTCCGTCTGAACCTCCCCCTTTTAGTCAAACCTTGCAAAATTGTCAAGAATATATATATACGTATATAAGAATATATATATATATACACCCAAAAAATAGACAAAATATGGAAAAGATTGCACTTTGTAAAAGATACGACGCCGTAAAAGTCTGTAGCTTCCGGGGATTACCGCACGCCCCCCCCCCCCGACCCCTGTAATTTAGGCGTATATCAGCCACGTTGTAACCAGGAAAAAATCTTTAGGGGGAATGACTTTTCGATTTTTTGTAATGGGTGAAAATTAACTTTTTGCTATTTTAACACAAAAATTTGCGAAATAACAGCACATGCACATGCAAACATATTTGACCGGCCGAAAACATCAGAGCTAAAACTCAAGTTCAAATCACTAAGTCACATAGTTACAAGCTTATAGGGGTCTGGGTGCGGCAGCGTGAGTGCGAGAAACTTTTGATTTTTAGGCCGAGTTTAGTCAATTGGAGACGTAAAAATACACACTGCTAGAGAGAGAGGGGTAGTCATCTCCATCACAACTGGCAGTAATATAAGTACTGTAATCGACTAACCGCTTCGTTAATCTTGCGATTCTTTCTCAAAATTTGAACATTTGGCCAAAGTTTGAACAATGAAAATTCTCCGGCTCCGGCACTTTTTTTGCCGGAGCCGGAGCCGGAGGCTCAAATCCGGCCGGAGCCGGAGCCGGAGCCTCCGGTCGATCGCTAGTTCACACCCCAAAACATGTAAATCTTCGTTTCACTTCTTGGTTTATTTTATATATTTACCAAAATTTCAAACTGTCAAGTAAAGCGTTCAAGCAAGATGAGATGTCTGTAAAATCAAAATCCAGCCCTGGCCCCAAGTGAGCCTATATACACGGGGTCTCGGTCAGGGGGGCTTGTCCCAATGGGTCAAATCTAGCGGGGGTACGCCCCCCCCCCAGACGCCCCATGTACATCTGAGCAAGCGAGTAACTTCCAGACCCTCCCTGGCATATTTTTAGTGGGGAGGGGGGCTGGGGGGGGAGCGCCCCCCATTCGGTCCGGAGCCCCGCCCCCTTTTGTCGCGCCCCCCTCCCATTTCAGATGGGGTGCCCCCCCATAGCCCAAAATTTTTTCCGGAAGGACGTTTTAGCGACTTTTTAGCTGTAACCATGTCGTGTTCGTCAGGTTTTTGGGTCCTTTTTTGCTAAATTTAGTATTAGTGTAGCTAATAATAACGTGTGAAAACGTAACATTTAACGTATAATAACCAATTTTTTGTGTGAAAATAGTGTTTTATCGTGAATTTGGTGCGCCCCCCATTTTCGTTGACGACCCCCCCCCCCTCCATGGGGGGAGGCTACCCCCCCATCCCGCCCCGCCCCCATAAAATTTTGCCTAAAAATATGCCAGCCAACTCCGGATGGAAACAACCCAGCCCCACCCTTAGATAGATAAAACCCAGCTACGGATGGGTAAAACACAGCCCAGGATGTGTTAAACCGACTACCGAACCAAGTCCCACCCAACAACAAACAGTATATAAAACCTTGCAGCCCCGACCCCAACCGGATTTCACCAACACCCTAAATGAGATTGCAAAATGAGTTTGATCTATTGCAGCAAAAGCCTACGGCACCCAGTGTTCGGATGCGGTCCCCCATCAACCTACTGACTGGGCCCAAACCTGCTTATCTTCGGTGAGCGGACGAGAACCGGAGCGTTCAGGTTGGTATGGCCGTAGACGACAATAACTACTTCCCTTCCTTTTCTATACCTTTAACATTTAGCCATACCTAATATTATATTGTTAAAAATTAGTCTAAAAGTGAATAATAATTCACGAAAAAACCTCCAACTTTTTCTATATAACAACTACGGTTTTATGAAAGTTTCAAATTACTAGGCTCCGCCTGCATTTGCGGAAGACAATATTTGATTGGCCAACAAACTCACGTGAAAACGACAAGGCCACATCAGAAAAGTAGCGTAGTAATGTCAGACAACTGTGGAGACAATTCCGCCGTTAAACACAAAGGCTTGTTCACGTGACGTCTTCAAATCAAAATTGACATTGTTGAATTGAATAAATAATGTTTTTAACGCGTATCATTATTCTAGTGTATAATTGACTGATTTCTTAAATTATTTGCTTTATAAACTCAGCCAACAGCACAACTGTTGTCGACGGCCATACCAACCTGAACGCTCCGGTTCTCGTCCGCTCACCGAAGATAAGCAGGTTTGGGCCCAGTCAGTAGGTTGATGGGGGACCGCATCCGAACACTGAGTGCCGTAGGCTTTTGCTTTTTATCATGACAACGTTTTCAATTGTTTTCGGGTGTGGGTAAAATCCAGCCCTAGCCCCCAACTTTGTTTAATTTAGAATCTAAAGTCCTAAACTGGCCTTACTGAAAAAGTTTTTGCTAAAATTTTGAAATTATAAAATAACATTCTGCGGGCTTCACTTGAAAAATTTTAATCCCATTTGGGGCTGGGAATGGTTTTACGTTTGCCCTTTTGGGGCTTGGGTTAGAGCTGTGACCGGGTTTTATTCATTTGGGGCTGTGTGAAGCTGGGGCTGGAGTTTCAATTTGCTCACTTGGGGCTGGGGGCCTGAAGCTGGGTTTTACGTTGGCTCAGTTTAAATTTGACAGAGCCATAGCATTTTGCATCTTTTTGGTTTTTATTATGACAATGTTTTTGTTTTAGGGTCTGGGTAAAATCCAGCCCCAGCAGAGCCCAAACTTTGTTTGGTTTAAAATTTAAATAAATGATTGGAGTAAAATTAGTCCTAGCTACAATGTGCGTGAGGAGGTTCAGTGAGGGGATGTTCACCCCCCTCCCTTCTAGACGTGGCTCACGAAGCCAACCCCGCCCCCCCGCAGAATGTCTACACGTGGCTTACAAAACCAAAAAAAAACATAGGACTAAGTTACGCCGGAACTACCCGCCCGGGAGGTTCACAGTAATATAACCCCCCCCCCATAATTTCCTGCCTGTCCACCTATAACCCAAGCTACAGACGGTACGTAGATTTAGTCTGAACTGGTACAACCAACGAAAACTGGTACAAGACAAGCTAGTTCAC